>OX424573.1:175317811-175523558 GCA_949152435.1 Gastracanthus pulcherrimus | reverse complement strand
TGGCGCGCGCGTTGAATCACCGAGGAGAAAATAAATACGCGGTGGAACGTTAAGAAAAAAACTGTGTTATCTGTACTCGGCGTACGTATACATATCGAAATCCAGTTTCGCCAGTGTGTGGGGAAGAGGTGACATCATTGAGAAAAAATTCGTCGCAATTGCCTAATACCGTACATATATACTCAGTTCCGCCGCGCGCGACGTATGTAAACGCACTGCGCGTTTCTTATCGTACACGAGGAGGCACATAAAACATCTCCGACGCAGATTCAACGTTTAGAGTAAGTCGCATGTGTCGTTCTTTATTCGCCACTATCTACCCGCGATTTGCGTTTGTCAATTATTCCGCACAGTAGTCATCGCCAGACAAATAGCAGCGAACAAAAGCTTTATTTATAAGCTCGGAGTAAAGAAATGTACACGACTTTTGTTGTTGGAGATCTGTTTGTAATAAATTGTTAAGATTGATTTCGGCAAAATTGCAATACGAATTGCAGCGCAGTACATTGTAGACACTTAAAAAATTGATAAAATTTTATCTACAGTAATAAACTTATATAATTTTCGAGAATTCGATAACCTTGTCCTTGAAACAATATTGTTTTCTTATATTTATAAATATCTTGATCTCACCTGGTACTAATTAAGAACAAGGTTTCAATTCATGCAAAATAATAAAGATAATTATCTTAAAACTGAGAAACAATTTCTTTTTCCTTTTAATCTGATAAAAATATCATTCCTGATATTTTGTGCCAATTTCCTTTCGGCAAAATACCACCTACTTCTCGTTAAAACATTAGAAAATGCTAAACGTCCATACCAAATACACCAGAAAAAATAGTATAATTTATATCCCTCGGTTGGCAGAAATTATAGTAACTTCCAGCAAGCCATTACCCGCTTGAATCATTCCGCCCGTTTCGTATACCGCCAGTAGTAATAAAGACAAGCCTGGCTGCTCGTTCGTTTCCCCTCTTTCCTACATATATGTATGCCCATCGATGATCGACTCGGCAGATAAGCTCTGTCGGAATGCGATTGATAGACTACTCGCGGGGATAATATATTTTTGCGCGATCGTGGGATTTCGCCTCCGTGGCTGTGTCGCTTTCTAGTCCCAGTCGTCCCGTGTTTAAGTGTTCCATGTGACCGTATTGGTTTATGCAGATGCCTTTGGTTTATCGTGTAGTTCGATACTCTAAATGCAAATGTCTCTTGTACTTACCTTATATAACATGGTCTTGTTTTACAATTTTGGTACTAGTACTCTGTAGTATATTTTTCCTGCAATTTGTAACTTTCAAAAGTTTAGTTGATGCTGTGACAGTTAACGTTAACAATCACTCAGAGAATCGCTTTCCTCTTGGAGTAAGAAAAATAATCTTAAAAGATGATAAGAAGAAAATAGTTGCGACCAAAAAGTTTTGCTATTATTTCAGGATTCTTTCTAATTCACGAAGAATCTTCTTCTCTCATTTATTCAATAAATATTTAATTCGAGAAGATGCTACTTGTAACATAGAAAAAGTTTCGGTTCATAATGATTTTACTCTCAGTAACTTAAGTATTCAAAATTATTCTTTTAGCAAATAGAAAATGATCGATTAAAATGAACCAAGCAGACATATTTTCTTAATTATCCAGCCAAGTTTTAGCTACATGTTCGTTGTCATGTTCAGACTATAATACGTTTATTACATGCCGTCTTATACATTCATTAAATTTTTATCACGCAAAAACAGAACATGTCATACTAGTTTCTTCATCCATTTTGTGATGAGCTATCCGTATTCATACGTATTATTCTCGAAGAAAGATCTGTTGTTGATGTTGGGGAAACCATCTTGGAGTCTCATTTCCTATTTGCATAAAACAGAAAAAACTGCCCTTCTTAATTGAAGAAATCATTTCCCTAAATATTACAATTTTTACCATACTCCTAGAACATTTATTCTCCACACTACTATCTCTTCAGCCCACCTCCACTCCCTTCTTCAAACTCACGCAACACGAGCCAGCGACCACTAGCACGCGTTCGCGCGCGCAGGTAAAACCCTCTCTAATCCCAAGAAACCATCGGAACGTCGCACCTCGCTTACCACGCAACACCAGCACACCGCAACGCACGCCTGCAGATGCCTCTCGCGTTCTCCGCACTTTTCGCGGTGTCATCACACACGCACGCGCCCCAGGTATACGAACCAACAACAGCCTACAACTCCCCACAACTCCCCTGAGCCATGCGCTTATTTGCATTCGTGGAAACGGCCGCTGGGTTCTCGGTATCCGAAGCAACAGACGCCCGGACTCCTGGCGCGTGTTTTTCTCCCCCGCTGCAGCAGCACCAGTCGGGACCAATTTGTTCGACGAAGAGGAGAGAGAGAGAGAGAATCTGTCAGTGCGATTGTGGACCCGGGTTAGGGGTATACCCCGTTTAATGGTGTGGAGCAGTCGTCAGGAAATTTATGGGCCTCGGAGTGTAGGTCCTCCTCCTCCTAATTCTGGTCTCGCTTGATCAGTGTGGCTTATAAATTCATTGTCTTGTCTCTGTCTTTTTTGCTGGGGTCGGGTAGAGAGGTCTGCAGCCACACGGGCTCAGAGGTCATTGATTCCAGACGATGAGAGATCAGTCGGTTTCTTTTTTCGTATAGGTGCGGATGGGAATCGATGATCAACATTCCTTTGAGGTAGGGTTGAGGGTTCTTCACTGTGGAGACTAGAGAATGTATTTGTGTATAGGGGGTATTTAAATTAGGGGTCTGGATGAATAATTGGGTTTAGCGTGATAATTATTATGGAGTTGGAATTATTTGTTGACGATAATTTGGTATTTTGATCCTTCACTGACAGTTGGATGAAAGTACTTTTCAAGGTGGATGGTGCAAAGCGTAAATTATCATAATCCATCCAAAATTGGCCGGGAGGTTGTGACCTTATACCGTTGCTGATAATTCTGGCACTTCGCTCATTTACTTATTGACAATCGGATACAAATATTCTTGACGATGGATGATATTATGTTAATCATTGAATACAACATCAATGGCGCAAAACATTTATGATAAACCATCCAAAATTAATCTGAAGGTTATCTTTCCATTTTACAATTTTGGTATTTTGATCGTTTACTGACAATCAGATAAAAATCTTCTTGACGATGAATGGATTAATCATTCAATATTTACAATCAAAATCACAAAACATTTATCAAAATTGACCAGGAGATTCTGACTTTCCATTTAAACGAATCCCAACATGCACTCACCTTACATAAATAAATCGTTTTTCATCGTCATCAATCCTATGTACCGTTGGAGCAAACCAAATTTTTCCTCCAATTAACCCTCGTGTAACCCAAAATCACTCCCCCATCAAACAAAAGAAAACACACAGAAAAACATCACCATTGCGTCGTGTTGTCAGTTGTTGCGAGCGGTATTTTATGCAGCAACAGCCGCGCACGCGCGTGTGTATCGTCGTCGTCGTCGTCGACGAGGAGGAGGAGGCGAATCTGGAGCAGCGTATAAAATTGCCGTTTAAACGGGCGTGACGAGCTCGCGTTCTCTTTCACCGTCGTCGTCGCCGTCGTCGTCGTCGTCGTCCGATGAATATTTATAGCCGGCTATTGTAATTGCATTATCCGCGCTCGCGTCGTCGATGTGTCGCAGTCGTTGTCTTCGTATTGGTGAATATCGTGGCGATGGCCATGCGTTCTGCATCGGTGATACGGCAGGCTTGAGTTGTGCAGTGGATTGGATTGGAGATTTTGCGTATGATGGAGGAATGGTGAGGTTTTGGATTGGTGCCAGGAGATATGTTACGGGTCATTATTTCATGCATTGTCGGGATGTGTATGCCTTATGAGAGATCTCTGATCAGTTTTGATGAATCTTATAGTGAGGACAAATGAAAGCTATTTTCTCTAAAATTACTGTATACAATACACGTATTATTTGATATAGATCATTTTTAAATATCTAAAGTAAATTGGAAGACTACGGATGCTCTTGGCATAAAATCAACTTTACGGGAAATTGATGATGAAATAATAAGAAATATTGTGCATTCTCGTTGAAAATTAATTATTTTCAGGACTATTCAAGGATCAAATCCCTTTTTGAAATTTTAATTTTCATTGAGTCAATAAAAAGCTATGTCCAAAATAGCTATGGGTGTTCAAAGTTCATGCTGTACGACTCTCCCTTATAAATTTTATCGTTGTGTTAAAATAAGACGAGGAGCAAAGTTTCAATCAAATTGGTTAATCTCTGATGCATATGAAGGAGCTTGGGTATTTACTTAGTTTCTCTTGTTTTAATATATTACTAATACTTTGAATTAACAGAAGAACTAAAATAGGCTTTATAATATAGATTAGTAAAATCATATACTTAATTCAAGTCAGACTATACTCACATTGATTGACATTCGTCATCATGTCTTCGTTAAATAAAAACCTGTCTATACATTTATTTCAATATGCTTGATACAAAAAAGACCATACATGAAATTTGTTCAAATTAAAATAAAAAAAGAAGGAAGAAATCTTACCTCGGTTCATTAACGCACTTTTTATCAAGCCAATTTCATACCTTTTACCATCAAAATTCCAGCCGGCAACCGGAGCTGCTCGCGCGCATTACTTCTCGCACACACACACACACACGAACATACTCGAGTCGTGAATTGAAAACGCCGACGAGCTAATCTTTCAATTTTCGTGTCCGGCCGTAATGAGCGTAAGCCGAGTGGCAAAAGCCCCGGCTGCTACCGGGGAGAGCACGGCTTCGCTCTCTCTCTCTCTCTCGCTCTCTCGTGTACGTACGTACGTACGCGTGTATATCGTGTACGTATGTGCGCTGCATGTATATACACGATACGCATACGCGCGAGTCATTACATTCTTTCGGGGCGCAGCGACCTCGTGCCAAATTGCTTTTAAATTACCTGGCCGGTCCTGCGAGCGCGTTGACGGGGGCCCCCGAGATGTGAGTTGCGCGCGCGAGTCTTTTGATGCCCGAAATCGACGCGATATTTCGCGTGTGTGTAATCTTTATTTTGCCGAATATTGCGGGGTCTCTGACTTTGAGTCTTGGCCGGGGTTCTTCGCTTGGGTTTCTTTTTCGGTCGAGGCTGGTTTTGGGATCGGTTCTTTTTTTTTCTTTTATTTTTCCTGGGAATCCCGAGTTTTTTGTAGATGAGAGTGACTGGCGAGTGAGTAAGCGAGCAGTAGGACTATGGGACACTTTCGTCGGCTTGTTATTTTGCGAAGATTTTATCTTGCTTCGTAATGGTGTTGATATTGCTAGGATTAACATTGAGAATATTGTATGATTGTTATCTTGATTGAAAACATCTCTTGTTGCGATTTTTAATTCTGTCAAATTTCTTTTGGATCGGTATTCTATTTACTTGGACGAGGACAAGTACAATTATAATAATTTAAATATAATAGAATTGAATGGAAAGAAATATTTTACTGGATTCATCAACTTTTGGAAGATTTCAACCGCCATGTTGAAATCGATTAAACTAACTATATAATAATTTTTCAAAATATGTTATATGCATACCAAAAGTGCACCAAGCAGGACCCAATTACAAATTAAAAAGAAAACACACCTACATATTATGCACTTTGCATTAAAATCTTTTTAATTGATTTATTTTGTTTTAACATTATAATTTCAGAATTTGAAAGACTATCGTTAAAAATGTGCATTTTGAACAAGTATTCCATTTATATTTGTTTAGCATGATATGATGAATATCAATACGATATAAACCAATGTAATTTCGACAATAAAGTTTCAACTTAGTTTACTCCTATAACTTGATCAGTTAACAATGTAACATCTGATGTTTGAAGTAATATCATATACTTACTTTCTTTTCGATCATTTTGATTTATATCCACGAGTTAAGTCCCTCAAGTTTTTACACGCTTCTCTTGAAGTATACCCACTCAATCGAAGCAATCGAAGCAATTTTTCAGACCGCAATAATTTGACAAGAAGCTCCGCCGCCATCGCTGTGGTATACTTTTCCGATTCAGTTCTGCGGCCGGCCCATTATGCATCTCCGCGGCTATTACCTCGATTTTTTGCGCATCAATGAAACTTCAAGCAACCTACTTAAGACCGCGCGTGAAGACGTCCGATCGCTTCATTCCGCACATCTCTCTTGTTCTCTCAATGAACCTCCGTATAATCGTTAATTCCCATACCGCTCGAAACCTCAATCAACGAGAATCCCGAATCCCATACAATCGACGCGACGACGCTGCGCTTTAACCGAGTTTCACGTACGAAAAAATTTTAATTACCCGCATCGAGCGGCTGACGCTCGGCTGCATTCTCATTCCGAAATGCGCGTATATAAGTGGCGCACCGCGAGCTGCCTCACTTGCATAATGCGCGCACACATACTCGCATCCTCTCGTTCGTTTCTCTTTTGCTGCTGCATACAGTACGACTCCGATCGAAGCAGTGCACACATACGCGATTC
This sequence comes from Gastracanthus pulcherrimus, assembly GCA_949152435.1. NCBI lineage: Eukaryota > Metazoa > Arthropoda > Insecta > Hymenoptera > Pteromalidae > Gastracanthus > Gastracanthus pulcherrimus. The sequence continues at coordinate 175,517,048 of OX424573.1, read as the reverse complement.
CTTCTTTCTTTTTTTTATTATCCTCAGCCTGCAGCAGTTACGGCGTCCCGAAAAGAGAGACCCTCGCGCGTGTATACATACAAACGAGAGAGAGAGAGAGAAAGAGAGAGAGAGAGAGATGGATATACAGAAAACTGGGCGCGAGCATATATATATATATACATTCATATATATATATATCATGAATGTATATACTTACACATACACAGGGAGAACCGCGAGTCTGCCAATTACAAACAATCATCGGGGAATGCGCGCCACGAATCGGCCCACGGAAAGAAACTCGCTCTCTAAGAGAGATAAAGAGAGCGCAGCGTAAGAGAGAGAGAGAGATGAGGATAATAGAGTGAGAGAGAGAGACGGAGAGAGCTTTTCGTCTCTTTTCGTTCATTAAAAAGTCAAAACAACACTCCACTTACGGGACAAATTGAAGGTAATTGAGGGGAATGACAGAGGGAGTGAGCAAGAGAGACGGAGAGCAAAAAGTAGTGCGCGTGCGCAGTGCTGCACGAGCCGAGTGCTATATGATAGAAGTGTATGTGTATGTGTGTGTTGAAAGAGGGAGAGAGAGAGGCCTATTATGTACATGTACACCCCTGGACGCGACGCGAGACAGCATGAGATTTGAAATTTCTACTTCGTCGTGAGCCAGCGTGATATAAGCGAAGTGCTAATGCCAGGGCACTTTTAGGACAGCACGAATCGTCGACTGTATTGTATGGTTGTGTGTTTTTTATGGAAGGAACAATGACGTCGTTATGAAAGATTTTGGTGTTTGTTTTTGCATCGATGCAGGGCTATTATTTACAAATTTTGAACAGGTATGCGAATTGAATATGTAACTGACGTTGATTGTAGACTGAAATTGATTTCACGACTGCGTGGACGAAAATAATGCACGCACGTGTGCAGTTCATCCGACGTGAGTTCGAAATAGCTGTCTGAATGTCATTGTAATAAATTTTCGATACAATATCTTGATTTCCGTAATCAGTCATTAACGTGGTGTGCATAACCAGTGATAACTGCTGAAGATAATGGTGTCAATTTTGGTCTTCGTATCTCTTATCTCAAGTTTTTATCGTTTTAATTCGACGAAGTACACATAATAATAGGTATCACAGTCACTTCACCTTGTTAACGATCGTCGACGGTTCAGAAGTTCTAATTTAGACGACTACTACGTTTGTACTTCAAGAAAGAGATAATTTCAGTAAGACAACGAAGTATCTTTCGTTTATCATTATAGTCTCTGGTTAATCCGAAGATTAAGTTGTATTCGTAAATTATTTTGTTAAAATTAAAATTATTTGTTAAAAGCGCCATATTTACGCATTAGCTAAATAATAATATCGCTATAGAGATGATTTAGCTAGTTTAGTAAAAAATAATGGTAATCTTAGCTAATCAGTTGTAAATAAAAATGACTAAAATTACTGGCCGAAAACTGGTGGAAAATATCCAATTCAGTCAGACGACTTATTTTAGTTGTCAATTAAAATAATGTGTGCTTTCTTAATCCTATAGCATCGATAAATCCCTTTTCTTTTAAAGGATATTGGTAGGACAGCAAAGCGTTATTCGTTAGATAACTGTAGGTGATTCAGCTGAACTTTGTTTTGAATTAACAAACTTATTTGCTGGACTATCAAAATTCCGATACGTAGAACAGCAATTTTTTCGTACTATTCCGATTCTAACACCAGTTAATCAATGTTTCAGCCATATGTTTGGCTTGGCATGTAGTTTTCTCTATGAAAAATTATTAGCAGTTCCATCATGACATATCAGATTACTGAAAATAATTCACACCAAAAGACTAAAATCCAGACACATCTTCTACTTTAAACATGCACTGCTCTACGGAAAATGTTTTGCTCATACACTATAATATAGTACATTTATATTATAATATTCATAAAGTACAGTATCTAACTGCTAGAACTATCCATCTGCTATAGTGCTATTTCCGATTAGCATATTTGTACCAGTACCGATCTTCATATGAATGTTATATAACATAGTCATATAAGCAATTCAACTTTTTAAATATTCAGTAGATTGTGACAAATGAATTAATTATTGGAGCTCAGTTTATCAGCTATAAGTAGTATCTACTTTTAATCAGTTTCTCTGATTATCATTTTTATAGGTAATTACAACTCTGACAACTTGACTTTGTGATTGATACTGTTCTTTTAAATATCTCATACAAGACAACAAAATCATAACCGTACAAATATTAGCATTCCTATCCCACCTACACGCTACATTCTTATTTCCTACCAAACCGACGTATTACTCTTGCAACCAGAATCTCGTTACACAAGCATTAGCTCCTTCTCGGCGTGCCAAAACCCATGTCACCATAACCAAACCAAGTACCAAATGCGCAATATTACTGGGGGTCGAGCCCGAGGGGCAGCAACTACAACTACAGCTACAATGCATTTTTCGGGTCACCACCACCACCAGCGATACCAACGGCAGTCGCTGGTCGCCTTTGGAATGCAGGAGCTCTCTCTCTCTCTCTCTCTCTCTCGCTTTGCCGCGCGCGGGAGAGACCTCCTGGAAGGTTACACCAGGCTCATAAGGAGGGTGAAAGTCGCATTCCACGTGCAGCAGGCAGTCGCCAGTTGCAGTTCCAGCGTTATGTAGGTAGTGGTATAGTGTATACCTATAGTCGAGAGCTGCTGCTGCTGCAGTTTCCGCTATGCGCCGGAGAGCTAGGAGCCGTTCGTTTCCCATGGACGAGCGTAGGAGAGCGCGAGGCGAAACTCGCGGCATGTGTGTTTCGCGCTTGCCGAGATGCGGAGAGTTTGAGGAAAGAGCTGCTGGAGTTGGCTAGAGTTGTGTATATCGTGGGAGGTTGACGAGCTTGCTTACGTTTTCTTTTGAAAAATATGGATGTTGTGTTTTTAGTAGAGTTGTAGATTTGTCTGTAGTTTTACAGTCAACATTCTGATAGGAAGAATGCTTTAACAATTACATTTTATTGATTTGTCTATTATTCCTCTATAACATACTTGAAAAAGTATGAATACTAATAATCTGTACTAAGATGTTATTCAATGAATGTAATCATAAATCTCTTTTAGGGAAATAATTTCAAAATGGCCTACAATAAAACTGCAATCGATTAATGGAATTGAAATTAGTAACGATTACGTTTAAAGGTGGTTCAAAGAAATGTTGTCTTATTAGGTCTTTCAAGTGGACATATTTATATCATTCAGTGATAAACTCGACTGTAAAGTTTCGAATAAAATAGATTTAGACAAAAGGGTAGATTCAAAAAATTATGATAATCATTCAAATTCGTTGTAGTTTTTTGATAACTATTATAGGTCTAATCAGTTGAAGATCTCATTCTTTACAGATGTTTCTTTAATATATATTACGTAACCCATCAATATTCTACAAAAATAAATAAGTTTTCTTTCTTCAATTTACCAGCTTATACAAATCTTGAGTATTCTTAAACCCTAACTCATATACTTCAACCTTCATGAGGTCAGCAACTCTTGCATTCACGCACAAGAGATTGCGCATAATCTCGACATGACAGAAGCTCATCTCCGAAAAATTTATCGCAAATCCACATAAAAGAAAAGACCGCTATACACCAGCGCCAAAACCGGTACATCCACACCAGTACCAGTGTCTTCGTCAAAGCTCCTGCACGCGTGCGCGCGCGCGCGTTCCTTCCCGAAATAGACTTTTACGAGCTTTTCGGTGCATTCTTCGATGAAGCCTCTCTCTGTCTCTCCTCGTTCAGGATTAACATCTCTCTCTCTCTCCCTCCGTTCCTTCTCTCATTTTTTCTTCCTCTCTTTTTACACGCTGTATATGCCATTAGGCCCGCTGCGCCGGTCACATTCTGGTTTGGTCCGGATCTTGATCATCGCCGTGTGGCGTTGTGTTTTTATTCTATCGAGGAGTTGCTGGACTGTGTCATAATTTCGGGGATACGCGGGTTTTGTCCGGCTGAATGAACGACGCGCGCGAGCGTAAGTGATTTTTTGCGAGGAGTCGAGAGAGGGAGAGAAAGAGAGATTGCCGAGGTTTATATTGCATGCGTGGGTTGGAGGAGAAAGAGGATCGATTCATTGATGGTGTGGTGGCTTATCGACTTGACTTATGCATATTTATGGGATGAGAGTTTTTAGGAGTTTAGTTGGGATGATGAAAGAACTGGAGATCTTGAGAAGCTTTTTTTTCTATGCATAAGTGGTTAGGAATTTGTTTAATGGTTGTTTAATTCAAATTAGCGTTGATTTTTTAAAGGTGATTTTTCAATATGTGAATGAATGTCTGGTTCTTACTAAATTTACATTATGTCTGTTTGAATTAATATATCATTTGGCAGCTGTTCAAATCAAACCATATCATTATTTAATGACATTTAATGGATACCGTAATTAGGTAGTTATCTGTTATCAGTACGTTCTGAAACTTTTGTTAAAGACGATTAAATTTTTTTAATTTTCATATTATACCACGTTATAAAACTCTGTTACCCAGAAGTAATCCAACTCATTTTTTCATAAGAACTCTAGAACACTAAATCCTCATGGAATTCAGTTGCTCAATCCTCCAAATCCAAAAATAACTCGTTTATCGTATTTCGCGCCTCGGCTTCTCGGTAATATAAGAACGCGAGGAACAACAAACGCGCGTTTGACTAAATAACGACAAAACGGATCTCGCTATAGCAACTCCTGCAAAACATCGCCGAATGCGTATAAACGTTGATTTTACGAGACTCCTACGCAAGCTCTCCCTTCGAAGGGAAAGAAAAATACGCATTCCTGGAATGCTTTTTTTTATAGCGGTGTATCTTTTCCGTCTTTGTGCTGTGCGTTTTTCTGTGTGTGCATGTGGTGATCGTTAGAAGACTGTTGATGGAAACGAGCTAGAACATTTTTGTAACGAACGAAAGGCAACTGACGATTCTAATCTTTATTGGATCTAATAAAGAACTTTTTAATGAACTGATGATGACAGTTACGAATCGTTTATGTCTATTTTAAGAAATATAAATTTCATATCCCCTACGTTGTATATGCTTTATTTCCCTGAACAAAGAATTTGGTTGTCTCGACTATATATTTGGTAAGAATTTACAAACATTTTTTTAATTAATTGTATGAATGTTTATTGATTCAAAATTTGGTATAGGTACTATAAGAAGTCTGAATATGTCAAAACCACTTAGAATAAGTGAATATGCACTTATTCTACACTCAGATTCGGTTTAATTAATTTTGTTTGTTGAGTGGGCAACTGTATTTAAACTTATTCAAATTTAGAGAGTACAAATAAGCATTCTTTGAGTGTAATCCATGTAAAGGGCAATAATGACGGATTAATATAGGTTGAATACCTTAAAGAAGCAACTAAAAAACATGAATTAAAGAAAATTACTCTCGATCCAAGGAAAAGTGATAAAAAGTTCCGTTAAAGATGCTATTTTACAGTGTTCTTAACTATTTTTTTACATTCATGCTTTTTATGATCTAATTAGCTACAGGGGCTAGAAAATTTTAATTTTTAGTCTATGGACGTCATAGGGATATTGTTCTTAATTGTTTCATTGTGATTTTAAAGAATGAAAAATTAAAGAATCAGCAAAATGGCCTTATTTTAAATTAATGTACACCACCTTTCATTCCAACGATTTCCCACGTCTTTCAACAACAAAAATTGCCAAACACAAATCCTCTGTCAAGCAATAACGCGTACATTTCATATCTCGAAAACCTCGAACTCCCTCCCAAAAGAGAAACTCTCTTATAGCACAGAGTGCAGACACCCGCGTGTTGAAACGAAACAAGCGCACGAGAGAAGCAGGATAAAAAGCTACAACGAGAAACAGAGACGTAGAAGGAGGAGAGGCAGTAAAGTGGCGGCACGCCGGTCCTCTGGCCGACATCTGCTCGCCATCTGGGCTGGCTTAGAAAAATGTCTCGCATTCCGGAGCTGCTTCGAAAAAAAACACGCGCAGCCTCCTCTTTTCGAAGTCGCATTCTTTCGAAGCTGCTGCTGCGGCTTTGAGCCATTTTCGGAAAGAGCCAGGTAGCGGAAATTTGGGGCCTAACGCGTGCCAACTGCGAGGAGGGGAGGCGGGCAGAAGGTGTACAGGTACAGATTGTGGGAAAAGTGAAGATTGGTAAAAATGGCAGGTGGATCGCGGTGACTGGATTAGACAGAGTTCGAACATTCTTCAGAAAGGAATTCAAGAGAATTATCTATATCTACATGGGAAAAGAATAGTTAGCGACAGAAACAGAGTAATTTTGTAGCGGCAAATTTAATTTGTAAAACTTGGACAAATCAATTTTTGGTTAAATCTACCAAGTGTATTTAGAACAGCAAGATTGGACAGTTACAAATTTTACAATGTTTATGTTAGGAATTCATGATGATAATAGGCACGTTTTATGTTGCAAAGAACAAATACATTAGTTACTATAAATAACAATATTTAATGTATACATCTTACACATGTCATTGATAATATTAAGAACCAACTGTATAAACATAGCTTTTGGATTAATACTATTATTAAAAAAAATTGTGTTATTCAATCGATATGCACTTTGTCATGATTTTCAAATCCACTTTGTGTGGATATCGTAATGCTTTAGTTACATTAACAAAACACTATCCATTTTATAACTAACTGAGCTTAGATATTGCTGCAAAGTCACTTTGTTTAAACTGAAGATGAACTTAGCCGATATAATTAATTTTTTAAATCAAGTTTTATTTAATGTTTTGATTACAAAGCATTCTTTCTGTACATGTATAACAAGACATTTTGATCCAAATCACTAAAAATAGTTTTGTCTAACTTGGATACAACTTTTACTTTTCTTAGGTTTTAGATTTTAAAATACAAAAGACAAGTAAAATTAATTCACGAATAATTAACATTGTATAGCCTGTTCATTCTTTTCCTTTCCTGTCTTCTGGATCGCGGAATTGTGGCATACACGTTGTGCGGATTTAGACAACGACGCTTCTCTTTTCTTTTGCTCTCTCGGTTGCCGACACAAAGGCGATGTCCATAATCGTCGAGTTGCTTATGTGCTTCGCCCTCCTGTGATAATTACGAAGGATGCCATTGTCTCGGAAAAGTTACGAAAGAAACTTGAAGGATCATATGGTTTTGGCTAATGAAGGTGAATTCTTTCTGAGAAAGTGAATGTATAATTTTTTTTAAAGCGTTGCGTTAATTCTGTAAATTAATGTGTTAGAATTCTTAAAAGCACTTTTACGCAGAAACTTTGTACATAACATTTATATGTATGGAATCTGTACAATATACTATCACTAGAGTATTCATAAGATGAAACAATGTTTATTTATCTAACATATTCTCATTATTCAAATTCTTTTATCAACTATATGTATAATACAATTATTAATTCAATTTTATAAATCTTCTGCCAGATTCTTCTTTCTCTTTGCGGCACTTCAATCAATTTTATCATTCACCGATACCAAACCCTCTAAAAATAAAATTCAGCTGACCAAACACTCAAATTTTACAATCACAGAATGACGTGTCCCCGTCACACTAAAAAAATTCTTCATCCAATTCGCGTTCATCAATTCCAATCGAATAACACACATGTATACCTACTACAGCAGCGACAGCGCAGACATGCAGTCAACGCGCGCTGGCATTAATTAACAAACAATTATGGAATAAAAGCCGCGTGACGCAAGAGTGCGCCGGAATTCCGGAACGCGAAGCCGAGCTGCGGCGCGCGCGCACGCTCACGTGCGAATTATATTATACTACTACACGTCATTTATTTTTCCATGTCTCGCGTGAAGCGTATAGGTATATATGTATTATTAGTGAGTATTAGTACAGGACGAGGGGGCTCTCGTGCGAACGGGAGCTTATAATCTCCTTTTAAGGGATCGCGGCAAGGTGCAATGGATTTGTACGAGGGGAGTTTTTGCCGAGAGCGGGTTGTACGTATGTGGGAATCGTGTGCAATTTGTCGGGTGTTCTTGATTTATTAAATCTTTGTTATTAAATTTTTCGATGATAAATATTTGTACTTATACTGTATTTAGAAGTGCTGATTCGTTACGGCATCACGGTTGCGACAATATTATAAGAATCGATGTCGGTATTTTTTGAGTTTGTTTGTGACTAGTGAAAGTATAGTTTTGTCATGTGAGCAAGGACGGCAGATTAAGGCAAAATGCTAAATGAAAAGGAGATAGTTATTATTCTTTAAATTTACATCACGGCATCTTTAGTAGTACATTGAATAGTTACTGATTCAATCAGAATATAAGTACACCACTGCTGTGAAAAAGTGAATACTTCATGCTTCACTTATGTATTAGTGCATAATCGTCGACTTAATGATTTTGTAATGAAAAGTATCAGTAAAAATATTTGTCCTATAAAAATTTTCACTAATTTACATTTAAATAGTATAATAGTCAAATAAACATTCCTGATAAAAATTACCGTGACAATCACAGTAATCGTGGGAACTCCTAACTTCACGGTAGAAAGTTACCCTGATGCCCGATAATTTTTACCAGAAAATTCTCTCTCAACCGCCTCAACCGACAGAATTACGAACACTCAACCAAATCCTCAATCGTCCAATTCCATTACTCCTATATCTCCGAACACTCAATCCATATAACTCAACCAAAAACTTCAACTCAAGAGTCTATAACACTCGTACCCGGCTATCCTCCAGCTGTTAAAAATTCCTCCACACGCTTATACCAGTCGAGCCTCTCTAGAGATCCATATGGTCATCATCATCATCGTCATCATCGTTTGTTCGCATCGCCATTTGAAAGCAGCCAGCGATTCGGAGCTGGAGCCGTGACACGAATTACGGCTGGAAGAATGTTCCCAGACTTGGAAATTCGATACGTGGCCCGCTCTTTCTCTCGAGTGAAGAGCGGGGGCCGCGCATGCCGAGCGTGCCCGAGATCGACAATCGTCAATTCGGTTGGACTCCTTCGATCGCTTTCGTATATCTGTCCTCTGGCCGTGGGTGTTTCGAGGAGTTCGAGTGGCCGAGAGATTTGGATGAGGGTATAATATGCCGAGCTCGGGCTCGATGTCGCTGGTACTTATCGTCACTGATGGCTGATTGCATCTATAGTCCTGTGTGAAGTTTGCCACGTGGGAGGCATTCATTGTTGACTTTGTTTCGACTCTATACCTTACGTATGGGACACTTTGAACAATTAATTCGCTGCCAGCATTGGTCGAATGCTGATTCTTTACTGATATGGAAAGAATGGGCCTGTAAAAATTGCGAGTGTAAATGCCTGGGTCTGATGAAATTGCCAGTACTGACAATGAGTCGGACTTGATACTGGAGTGGATCATGTCATATTGCGAAACAAAAATATCGCAAATTTATTATAACTTGATTTTCCAATTGTACTAAAAATGGGTTTCTGACTATAGTTGTTTGTATCAACTCCTGACATATATCTGCGACCTATACCATTCCACTAAAGATGGTATTTCTGATTAAAGCTAACATTGCTCTACCATCGCCAACAAATCCATCGCCCAAAATTCACCATCACTCCCAAAACCCATTCCCCTCCTCTTTGCACCCATCAATCCTCACCCCATCCAAAACCAAAGCACAACTGGTTAACAACCCTTCGTTAATTCACGCTCCGCCGCGATAATATATGTATCCTGGTCACAGATCGGCCGTACGTGTATATATACGCGAGGTCGATGAATTCGAGTGTGGCTTTAAAACGAGATCGGCTGCTGCCCTTGGGGCACGCGTATAATACACAGAGAGAGAGAGGGGGTCCAGGTAGCCGATGACACCCACGCCTCGCGAGACACGTAACCTCGGCCCACGCGACACGCGCGCACTCTCTCTCTCTCTCTCTCTCTCTCTTGCTTCGATTCATTGCCTGTGCGCCTCGCGCGTTGTCTCTCCGCTTCTTGCTCGTTTGCTTTCTGTTTTCTGTATATAGGTATAGTTTCTTTTGCGGTCGCGGAAGTGGATGTGTGTTTTGTTGTCGCGTTGTGGGCTTTGTGAGTTTGCGAGGTCCGCGTCGATTGCTTTGAGAAATTCGGATTTGATCGAGTGGGTGGGTACGAGCTTTCTTTTTGGATTGGAAAGGGTGCTTTGATTGTGTGGTATGTGCACTCAGAGAATGAGTAATATTTTGTAGCTGAGGATTCGTGAGTTTAGAATGTTTCTATTCATGGTGCTTGTGATGGTAGGAGGTAATTTAAGTGTAAAGTTCGAACTTTGGAGTAGTAAATCATGAGATATTTTATATAAATGATTCGATGTTCTGAATGAATGAATGCTTCAGCATAAGAATTGGGTTCTTATAACGGTTAAGAACTACGTATTTAGCCATATTTAAAGTCGTAGGTATTTAGAGAAAAACTTGTATTTAATGTAAAGAGCCCTTATTTTTCTCAGTGTATGATTTAAGCTTTGATGGCAGATTTATTATAATGGAAAGAATTGATTGACAATTATTAACCTTTACAAGGTTTTTCGATCTCCACGAACTATATTATAACAGATACCAAATCTTTACACGAGGGACATTTAAAAAATACAATATATTCGAGAAAGGTAACAAAATACAAAGAAAGATATAAATACGTTTTACCACTGTATTAAGGTAAAGTAGCCTATTATGAAACAATTTACGGGCACTTTCTTTTCAAGTCCTAATATGAATTTCAATATACCGTTAATTGTATATTAACATATATTAGTCGATTCGCTATTTCCTCTAGATTTAATATCTTTTTTCAGATTTTAAATTAGTGCAATATTTGTTTATATAATAAACAAAATACTAAGCAATGTTGGGCTCCCATTATAAAACGCAATTTTTTTACTGGAACCTATATATTATCAAAGCAAGTAAAAAGTGGAATAATGCAATGATAAAAATTGAAAAAATATTATCTTAAAAACTCTAAATGATAGAAAAAAAAATAATTCAGGAAAGTTTACACTATATGCGGGATATGTAGATACGTTTATATGTAGACAAATTCATTAGAGCGACAGTTTGTAAGTTAGGTTCGATAAATCGTATTAACAAAATCAGTTCTTACTTTCTATATACAAATTTTTTATAGAAAAACACACAAATACGTAAAAATACAACTATTAATAATAATTACTTTTAATTTTTATATGAAAATTTAGCTTTAAAACACGCATTTCTCGTGTTTCATACATAGGCTAATAAAAATAAGGAACACATTATGAAACACGTATTTATTTATTTATTATTATATTAGGACTAAACGGATTTATAGCGATTTTAATCGATTACTTGGTCGCTTATCTATCGTATGAACTATTTCTTATATCATAAAACAGTGTAAAGGCAATACAATTTTTGAAATAGTAATCTTTGTTACTTTCTTGAAATTGTATTTCCGAATATTCTTAATTTTATTGTAAAGTTAAATGTTTAATAATAATAATACGTATATTTTTTTAGTATGCTTCTTACTGTAAAACTTATATAAAATCTAATATTTTACGAGCGTTTCATAAAGGGAGCCATTTTTTGCTGTGTGTCATAATGGGCTACATTACCTTATCTGGTGGACTCACATGCAAATAGTTCTTATGCAAGCCCAAAGTGGTAAACTTTATGGTGGGACATGTATGGATCAGAAATGATAATTTTTTTGTAAAAGCTGACAAATATATCTCTCGCCTAGCCAGAAATTCAGTGGTAAGGAGGGCCCATTTGTGATCGGGTGCCAATTTTCAAGGTTTTATAAGCCTCAGACGCATATAAAACTTCTTACGCATATTTACAAAAATATCAGAGCTTTCTTGATTTGAATTTGATATTGATATATGTACAATTCTAGGCCGAAGAAGACTTCACGTTTACGTAATTATCAATCTTATCTATAAATACAGCCACCGAAATAAAAATTCCTTCACATCCATAGTATCTAACGCAACCCACTCTATAACCCAAACAATCCCAACCTCGTCACCCAGCATCGATCGACACCCATTCCACCTTCCCAAACCCTCCAAGAAGAAAAAAGAAATCACCGTTAAATCCCGCAACTCCCGCAATATCTTTCCCGGCCTCTTTCCAAACTGTACACGAGCGCTGCACACGCGCGCGGGCATTAAAATCCCGAGAAACCCAAGCTTAGGAAAGCACGCGGCGTTTCGAAATCCCACGTTCCAACGAAAAGGATTATAAAGACACGCTGCAGGAGCGACGGAGAATGCTTATCGTTACACTATAACAACTACAAAGCCGCCGGCTGAATTCGCCGCTCGCGCGCGTTTTAATTGTCGTCCTACGCAACGCTCGTGGGCGTCCATGTACGTATTGTACGAATTCGATTTCAGACGTTCACTCTCGGGAAGGGGAGGGCGCGTTGTGTATTGTGTTGCTCGTGCCGAGTCAGGTGGACGCGCGACGCGCCGATGGATTTTCTCGAGGGCCTTGGTGCGAATGGAGTTTTGAAATTCTTCGAGTGGTTCGGGAGGGAGATTGATTTTTATCTGGGTGGCTTTTGGAGGCTTCTCGAGGATTGGACGTGCTGATCGATTTGATGGCCGTATTGTTGTTGGATTACTAAATGCTGACGCAGATTTTATCGCTGTTTTAGGTTCTTTGCATTGTGAATGTGCATTTGAATTTAACCGCGACTTATTTTAACCTACATTATCTTTGGATAAAATTACAGACACGCTTTTTAGACTGGAGACATAAAACTAGGTAAGAAATGGCTAGTTACTAGTCTAACAGTTATTTATATAACGATAAAATGGACACATCTTTATTAGAGTAATGTATATATAATTCATTAAACTTAAACCACTTCATTTTTATACTAGACAAGATATATAAATTTATGCCATTTTCATAAAACTCGCAAAAAATGGCTAATTATTGGCCAATAAGACAGGTTTCACCTAACCTCAATGTTAATTTTTTCTTTTTTTTCAACTTTACTCACACCTACGGAAAAAATCTGTAGAAATTTCCGCAAGAATTTTTGCAAGAATTCCTGCACATTTTGTACACTTTGTATCTATCTGCAGATACAGAATATATATATTTCTGCAGGCAAATGTATAGGCAAAATCCTTGTCGAAAAATCTGCAGAAAAACCGCAGGTTCTGAAAATTGTGCAGAAAATCTTGCAACTTTTCTGCAAATTTTTTGCACAAGGCATACTCTCTCTTATTCCCTTTTGCGAAAAGAAAATGCCGACTGGAGATTAATGCCTTTTAAAAAGCGTTATGATCAGCTAGCCGTAAGCTATATAAAAATACGTAAAAAAGTATTTCAGATAAACTAACCTACGTAAAAACTCACTTTCTAAATTTCTGCTCACAGTGATAAGTACATGCCAGTTTTTTCCTGTCTTACGAGTATACATAACATTATTATTCCCCGTTGAGATTCACCGATTCAAACCTCCAGAGCAGCTGTTAAAAGTGAATGCCCACACTACTCCTAAAAGCACACACGCACGCGCTCTAGCATCCTCCGCTTCCAACACACCTTATACCCATCTAAATTCACCGTTACACGCAACTCCCGCGCTACTCTCTTACGCTGAATTTTCCACGCGCGCAAGTCGCATCCTCGACGAGGACGAAGCCAAGCATATATATGTGTGTATATATAAAAGGACCCGCGTGTGCATGCATGCGCGCGGCTGTATATACTGCCCCCCTCCCCCCTCCCCCGCGAATAGTGGGTCAGTAGTCGCGTGGACTGGTGTGGACGTGCTCGAGCGACTGTATGTGTAGTATTATAACTGCGCGCGAGGGTCTTCGCATCGCGAGCGTATATAGGCGCCGGTGCGTTAACCTCTCGTGAGTGTGGGAGGTGTGAATTGAATCCGGGGGTGTTGGAAGGGGTTGGGAGGTACATTTTTGAATTGGGGAGTTGAGTGTGATGGGAATTTGGAGTAGCACTGTGCATACTAAAAAAATAGCCCATTTATCGTAGCTAAATGGATGGTCTATCGAACATTAATCTATAGTAGAGAAAATACAAATTTTGAGGTTAGATTGTTGTCTAGGAATCAGCTTGTTTTTAGAGATTTCTGGTGAAATTTCTTGTTTCTGGGCTAAAATGTGTTTCAGAAATAGTCTGATTCCTACCAAGGATGATCTGACAATAATAACGCATGGTCTAGAACAAAATTATACATTGCTGACCATTATTTATAAGAACCTCGATGGTAACATAATTTAACGTAATTATTAAAATATTCTAAACTTATTCTGTAAACATTTTGTATTTATTGGGCATTTAATAATTTCTTAATATTATTTCACCGATAAATTACGCTGTTTTTGACCATTTTTAGTAAAATACTTTCCTTGTCTTTATTCTATAAAGCTAAATTGGTTTCCTTAGCATTAGAAAAATGTTCAATTTACTTACGATTATTCGTGAACTCTTTAATTCTTGTAAAAATTAGGATCTTATGTAGAATATGCAAAAAACCTATTTATTAAAGTTAGGAAAGAGCATATATATATCAGCTTCATTGGACTGCAAGTACAATGTTAAATTAATTACACAAAGAATATATAATAACCATTATACAAGCATTTAATTTCCGAATATTTTCAAAACACCGAACCAAAAAACACAAAGCTCACTTGCAATGGCAATTTCCTTAATTTCCAGGACGTAAAAACCCAATCCCCCCCAGACCCAAAGAAGAAAAAAACCAAATCCACAAAACACCGGCATTCCTCCCTCGCAATCTCCAGCGATTAATTAGCTTTTGATCGATGGCTCCCTCTCAGCGTCTACTCTCCGCCAAATAGATTTCAAGAAACTGTCTTCTCCGCTCGCCGCCTGCATTTATCTCCTCTCGCTCGCTTATATACACCTTCTAAGAAATCGCCGCTGCCGCTGACTTTTCGTGAGGTCTATCCTCTCTCTCTCTCTCTCGCGCGCGTGTGGTTGTACATAGTTGCATGTACGCGCGCGATATATAACCGGGAATGCGGAGGTAAAAGGTGTGTGCGCGCGCGCTCTCGCAGCAGCACGCGCTCTTTGTGTTTCTCTCGACGCTGCCGCTTCGGCGTGCTGCCGCAGCCATGCAGACGCGCGAAACGGGAGTTTTCTCGGAATTTTTCCCGCGGGTAATTAAGCCGCGCGCGCGCGCGCGCGCGTTCTCTCTGTCTCTCGCGGTTGCGTGTTTCTTTTTTTATGTGTGTGTAAGAGCGAGAGAGGCTTTTGTTTTAGAAGGCGGTGCATTCTTATTTTCTTTCTTTTTTTTCTCCCCTGAAGCTTCGGTTTGATAGCGCGGCGGTGTGGGGATCGGAGGTAATTTATGTGCGTTGTGGGTGTAGTTTAGAACTGTACGATTAAGAAAAGTGTAGGGAGAAATTATTTTTTTGTGGATTGGGTATGTAGATGGTTTCGTGTGAGTAGTAACACCTAATGTTGAAAAGTCAGGTGATTTTTTATGCGATTGTTGCCAAACGAATAGTCGCGTGTTAAATCGTATGATTTGTCATATGAATTTTCTGGATGAATAAAATAAAATGAAAGTGGAATAAATTATAGGATTACGGTGGGGTTAAATCCTCTGTTACCGGTTAATACCGGGAACTAATTTTCTCGCGTAATTTTCAAGTTTGAGAAAATATCTCTGTGGGTAGCTCTTGTTTTTGATTCGTTCCATAGAGATATTTACTCAAAATTGCAAATAAAATGGAAAAACTGGGTCCTCGTAATTATTCATGACGGGTGGGTTTAGCATCACCTTAATCACATGATGTAAGGACACTCTAAGACTAAATTCCGAATAGCAAAACTTAATGCATAAAAGTAGTAACTTAGCACTTTACTCGTATTAAAAAGAACGAACTGTTATAAGTTTATATCTTTTATCAGCAACTTTTAATCTTTGAAGTTTAGAGTGTATAGTAAAAAATGACTGCATTCTTAGAAAAATTTACTAAATGAAGATTTAATTTTGCTAAGAACATGGTTAGTTTTATATAAAATCAAGTATGTCCTTAATATACAACCTTAAATAGCAGTCTTTGCAGTATATACGATTTTTAATTTTTACTATAATTTCTTTTGGTGTTGTTTATACTCTAAACTGTAGAAATCCATCCAGTATTATTCTCATAAATCAAAAGATAAATGGGACAGCGTTTTGAAAATATCGTTAGAATAAATCGTTTTCGTGGGCTGTAATCTGGTGGTGCTTCCAAATTGATGATGGCGTGTTGGATGGGGAAAAACATTTATTATGAAATGGGATAACCGCGAGCAGGATGAACTTAGTGTATCATTAGAGTCTCCAGACGCGGGGAAATTCCAACTCGATGACCTTCTCGATGAAACAATTTTGAATTGAAAGAAACCTCTTAATAGCAAAGTGAAAATGTTTAGTATGTAGAAATAGAAAATAGAAGAATTATTACTTTTTAATGATTCATTTATAAAGCAATTTTAATTTTATAATACATTTTTGTTCTTTTATAAATGATGTATAATTATGATTAAGATTCTTGAGGATTCCTTCACCTCCGGTGATGATAAATGCACTTCTATACCGCAACGATGAGAAATCGAGGAATTCAAGATCACTCACTCTCTAAAAATGCGTAGTATCCACATAATGCATCAGAAACTTCGATAAAAAGTGGCGCACAATGACTTGCTTACCGATCGATCAGATCTGCAGTCGATTTATTCGCTTTCTAAATTTTTGAACATATTAGCCATTACCTCCAGCCATTATCAACATCGTTTTCCATGCTAACATTTCCTTGTAAACGTTATCATTTACCAATAATATTTAATCTTACATAAATCTTTCTAAACATCATCATAATTTTAATACACTGGACTATTGATATATAGCCGCTCGCGATATCCGTGATTTTCCATAAAAATTCAAAATCTCATCCCTGCTATATAATTTGTTCACGATCTAAATACTATTCAAGTATCTAGCATGGACGTCATTTTAAATCTTTCCAAAAAATCCCGCATATCGATAGTCCACTGTAAAAATCCACACCGACCTTCGTAATCCTTATCACTGCGAAAACCCACATTATTATCTACAAGAAAAATAGAAAAAAGCCTTCCAACGGTTCATCGACGCGCCGCGCTAAGCCCAGATCCAACAAAGTGCCAGCTCGGCTGCCACTTATATATACCAACTGTGTGTGTGTGTGTGTGTGTGTGTGCATAGTAGGCGGCTGCCGCGCGAGTCATCGCTTTTTTCCGCGAAAACGCGGCCGGAACGAGCGGACAATGCGGTATCAGTTTGCGCGCTGGAATGCCATCAGGGTTCGCGCTGTATATACTCGGTTATTCCGCGGCGGGGCGCCCCGGTCACTAATCCCGAATGCGACTTATTTTCTTTTTTTGTAAAAGGATCGGTGTGTGTTTTCCGTTTGTCGTATCTGTTAACAGAAGAATTTTGATATTAAGTGGATGAAAATTTCAGTCCTGGATTTTCTTGAATCGTTCTTGTAGGACAATGCCCTCGCGTAGTGATGAGAATCCTTGAAAATGTAATCTGGAGATGAATTCTTCATGTGTTATCTGCAAATCTAAATTGAGAAAAGGCGTAACGTAATGTAAGTTTGCGAGATTTATGTTTAACATTGACTACATTTCGTTCAGACAAATATATTTAACCGTTTTTTCTTAATTCATTTTCTTTGTATATTCCTTTGAACATTTCGATGTTAAGATTACATGGCAAATTAAATCTTCAATAGGTTTAACGCTGAGAAAAGTGACTTCTCTTATGTACCTAATCAGCAAGCTTATAACACAGTGAACTGAATATTAATAGTTAATAAATCATATATATTTTTGAAAATCTTCAACCTAGCCTTACTTTTTGACAAATAGACACAAATTTTGTTAAAAATGATTAAAGAATCTAATATTCGAATATTCTTCCTTCAAACAACTTTCGCATTATCTACTTTTCACGCACATTTCTTGCTGCAACTACTGCCAGCCAATCACCGTATGTTTTAATAATCTTCAATATCCTTTCATCCATTCAGAAAGCGATCCATTTGTTCCAAGAAGATGTCCAGTCAAAGTAGATACCTAAAAGAATTATTCCATTTGTGAGTAACAAAATCGCCTGTGGAAGAAGGAACAATTTCGAAGCAAAATTAATTTATCTTTCCAACAGAAGGATGTTGATCTTCACAAATGGAATTCTTTTAGGTATCTACTATTAAGGAAATATTCAAAGCGACCATTATAAGGCTTTGTAGATTAACCAGCCTTCTGTATAAACACCTACGTCCACATCTAAAAACCGTTTCATCCATTTCCGTTTCTCCACTTAAAAGTCCCAACTCCGCAACCCAGACAAAAGGCCTAAACTTAAAATTCAACCTCATGAAGAAATCCCCCATAAAACCCCGTTCACCAACTTAATCACAACTTCACCCGGAGAACCTCCCAATCAGCTTCCGAAGCCAGCTTTAATATCATCACTCGCTCTCCTCGCACACACACATATTGTCTTCCTCCGCGCGCGCTCTCTCCACGGTATAAGTAATTCAATTTCCAAGCGGAATTCCTAAGCGTGCGAAAGTGTGCGAGCTGCCGTGCGATATTTACGGGGAACTACAATACACGGCAGCAGCAGCCCCCGGCTTCGCGCTTGATTCATTATATGTATAGACAGCCCGCGCTGCAGGCGCAGAGTTGCAGTTCAAAGGCCTCTCTCTCTCTCTCTCTCTTCCTCTCTCAGCTGCGGCGCGAAATGAATACGACGTTTAGGGATAAAAAGAGATAGACAGATAGATAGATATAATATTTATTCATCAATGAGTAAATTCTTACAATTGCATCTACATATATAGTTAAAATAATTAAAATATCAGTCAGTTTATACATTTGTTATCTCACATTTAACATTCATTATTGCGTTTCTTATATCAAAAATAACATTATTCGCTGTAAGAGTTCGTCAATTTATAAAATCTAAATATAATGAACTAGTCATAGTCAAATGGTACATCACAGAATACGCGTCGTCAATACATAATAAAATAAATATAATAAAGATAACAAAATACAGTAAAAATAAAAGGAATACATACACACACTCCTCTAAAATTGCACGTAGATCTATCACGTCAAAATATAAAAACACAGTCATTCATATGACATTCTTACAATTCACGGTAATAAAATATAATATACGCTAATACATTCATACTTAACACTTAACACTTTAATTAAATAAATAAATAAATTAAGTAAATAAATAAATTAAATAAATAAATAAATTAAGTAAATAAATAAATTAAATAAATAAATAAATTAAATAAATAAATAAATTAAATAAATAAATAAATTAAGTAAATAAATAAATTAAATAAATAAATAAATTAAGTAAATAAATAAATTAAATAAATAAATAAATTAAGTAAATAAATAAATTAAATAAATAAATAAATTAAGTAAATAAATAAATTAAATAAATAAATAAATTAAGTAAATATATAAATTAAATAAATAACTAAATTAGAGAGAGAGAGAGAGAGAGAGAGAGAGAGAGAGAGAGAGAGAGAGAGAGAGAGAGAGAGAGAGAGAGAGAGAGAGAGAGAGAGAGAGAGAGAGAGCGAGCGCATATATTATACAGTGGGTATACAGCGGGAAAACAGTAGTTTGAAACGTCGCTTGGAAAGTGTATAATTCTTGGCTGCTGCTGCTGTGTGTATGTTGTCTCTTTTTGATGTATGTATCGTCGCGCGAGGCTTTTCGCGTAATCGCTGGGTGTATATGATAAAAGGTTTTTCGTTGGGGTGGAGGAATGCAGTTTTGTGAGTTCAGAGGTATAGATGTGGGTACTGTTGGTATTTCGTGGTGCTTGATAAAAGCGATGCGAAAAGGCGTAAGATGCGTCAGCGTATAGTTTGATTGGATGTAAGCATCAATTCGGAAATACAGTATGTGGATGGTTGGTTGTCTGTGAGGTTCATGCGATTTTTGGTGATCGTTTATTGATTGTTAACTTCTTTTTAGCATTTTAAATATAGGGGGTTATCTTGTCTTTAGGGACGGTTTAGGGTATTATTATTATTAAGAATAATAAGCCGTGAGTTTAAAAGGTTATTGAACCCGTTAAGGACAAGATGGCTCTGTTCCTGATGGTTTGCGATGTTTTAAAGTTTTCAGTTAATCAATATTATTTCTTTAATAAATTAAAGACATTTAATTATTTTAGGGACGCACGGCTCATCTGCAAACCACATAATTTGCTTGAACTATAGAATTTTATGGTTTAAAAATATATCATATGTCGTAAACGGATTAAGACTAAAATCTTGTTCAACAATCATTTATTGTTTCTTTATAGTGGTTGTAGAAAAATTATTAAATAATACTGTATTACACTTGATGATAATAATAACATTTATTTTATTAATATTGATTATTTAAACAAGTAGTTAATTTATCTTTTCTTTTCTGTTACAGGTAAGCATCTCCTTATGGTTTCATCTAAAGAACATTCCTCCCAAAGTAAACATCGACGCGCAAGTATTGAACACATGATATTTATTCGAAGCTCATTCATATATTTTGTTGCGTTACTACTAGCAATAAATAGAATTTCCTTATGAACATATAATTTTTATCAAAAATCCAAACAAATTATAAATTCATAATATTAGTAAAGCTTTGCAAGCAATTAAACGTGTCTCGCACACAACATTCGAGATCCCGATGTACAATGTAATCATCCTTCTTATCGTGCAAATAGCGTAACCCGACGCTCCTCTCGACAATTTTGTTTTCGAATTCCGCTCTTCTATTTTCAACTACTGACGCGAGAGACAGACTGCCAGACGTTACAATATCGCCTTACAAAAGGTTCGCCGTAGCAATGATCCAGGAATTCAGTAGATAAGGGTCGAATTGTTAGGGCGGCGCGTGTGTCGCTGATTTCGCGTCGAGCTCTATAAAGACTGCACAAGATCGGCTTTGTGTTTTATAAATACACGAGCAGCTCGAATAAAAAACTATACGAGAGAGAGAGAGAGAGAGATGAATTCTGTTGTACACGTGGGTGACATGTGTGTCGGTCTTTTTTTTTATCGTTTGGGAGTCACGTAATATCTGTCGTGTCTTTCTGAGAGATGTTTTCTGATGCGGCTAATA
Organism: Gastracanthus pulcherrimus; assembly: GCA_949152435.1. Taxonomy (NCBI): domain Eukaryota; kingdom Metazoa; phylum Arthropoda; class Insecta; order Hymenoptera; family Pteromalidae; genus Gastracanthus; species Gastracanthus pulcherrimus. The sequence continues at coordinate 175,495,844 of OX424573.1, read as the reverse complement.
ATTGAACTCGATATATAATCTCGTGAACTTTAAAATAACTTATATGCAATAAAATTATTGTTTAAAATAATAAATAAAAATAAATAGATAGAAAATAGCGTGTACAAGGCTTTAAACTTTATTAAATATCTTAAAGCTTATCCAAATAAAATCCTCAATGTGTATTAACGAAAAAATAGGTTGAATATAGTAAATACCATTCTGCGTTTCTTTTCTGTATTTTTTTTTTGTTTAATTATTTTATACGTTAGATATATGTATACAGGTTTATTTAGAATTAGACTTTGAACATTTCCAATCAGTTAAAAATGAACACTAATAAATCAACTACCACGACAAAACAGCAACCCAAACCATCTCAAAGTAACTACCCTTTTTTCAAAAGTACCATCTCTCATACTTCTACGAAGCTTACAAATTCCACCTCCAAGCTCCCCCTACAACCTTCCATAAAACCTAGACATCAAAAGTAAACAAAGCGCCAATAAAAAGTAAAACCCACACGTATATCTACCTAATACACAACACAGTGTCTATACACAGCAGCGCGTCACGCTCGCGGAATGTCTAGGATCATCATGTTTGCACGCTCGGCGCGCAATCAACTATCATATAGAGGACACGTGCGCGCGCGGATCCCGGGAATAATATCAAAAGGTCGAGCGTGCGCGTCTCCCATGGACGAATGTGTATATACATAATGCGATTCGAACGCGCGCGATGACGCTGGCCTTGGGCGCTTCAACTCTGCTCTGCTGATGCTGGCCTTGGGCGCTTCAACTCTGCTCTGCTGATGCTGGCGGATGCGTCCTTGCCTGCGATGGTGCAGTGCAGAAGTCAAGCAAGGATTGTGAGTGCAGCGTGAATTTGCGTGATTAGGGATTGTTGCGTGTGTGTGGGTATAAAGTCGTGAGAGGTGAGAGGTGGAAGATGGCGATCGGATGAAGCGTAGCGAGGAGTCGTTTGGTTTGAATTGCAGTAAAGTAACTGGAGCATTGATGTAGATGTAGATTTGGTAAAAATTGGGCATTGGATGCACTTGTCATTTCGGACATTGATATAAGGACCGGGACAGTGATACGAGGACCCGGACACTGATATATTTCGGGCATTGGTAAAAGTCAGACATTGATGCCCTTGTCATTTTGGACATTGACAATACGGTCATTGATACACTTCCATATTGGGCACTGATCAATTTGTCCTACTTTTACAACACAGTTTAAAATTTTGAATTATGGTATTTGGTTATTTATGTAAAAACAAATTTTTATTAACATACTTTTTAAAAATACCGTTTAACTTAATGAAAATTAAAATGTTTATAGTATAGTAAAGCTCATGTACCTAAGCACTGTAAATATTTAGCCTAGTGTTCAAAACCAATTAACAGGGCATTTCTGATATAGATTTGATTAATTAATGCCCAAAGTTCTCAGTCCCGACTTTTACCTTGTCTGGTGTCCAAATTTTATTTAATTTATTGTCAACATATTCGTATTGTCTAAATATCATCTTCACGGAGCAAGACGTCGCAAATGTCGATATTTTAGTAAATTTCTATTTTACTCGATCAATTCATTCATTTTTATTCAACAAACGTCCACCACGAGTAATCGCGAAGTAATCGAGCATCTTCGCAAGTAAAATTTATTTTAAACCATAAACTTAAACTGCCCATTTGTACGTAAATAAAAATAAATGGCTCTGGTGCGTTGCCTTTGTAACTATAGTCACATTTCAAATCCGAGCATTTTTTAATTCACTAAGAATCCACTAATAGCCATTTAATTAAAGAAACAGTAATCCCGCAGCCTCTTAAAATTCTTCCCACCTCTCGTCACCGCATTCCTATATATAACACGAGAACGCTCTCTCAGAAATCGCACTCGCCACGCTCACCTTTATCCTCGCCCGACGCATTCCACCTATGACACAAACGCATATAGCCATAAATTACAACGCCGAGCAAAAAGGAGCAGAAAAGGAAAAATACTTTTTATTCTGTTACGTCGGAAAATACGGTAGCCGATTGCCGCGAATAATAAAAACTCCCGCTTGCGCTAGCGCAGCAGCAGCGGGTTAATTTACGAGCGAAGAGCCGAAGCCGAGCCTCGGTCAAAACTTTAAACTTCTCTTCATTGATTCGCCGGGTCGTAAAAATTTCGCCGCGCGTGCGCCGTGCTTCGTTATACGTTGTATGCATTCGGCGTGTATGGCGGGCTTTTACGAGCTTTGCACAAGGTGGAGAGGTGCAATGAGTTCCATTTATTTGTAGCTTTGCTATTTTTCTGCGTGGAGGCATGTGTGCGCGCAGAGGTTGCATAGAAATACGTATGTTTAGGTTGTTGATATCTAGGTGCAGTTGCGTGCGCGTTGGAAAATGCTTATTTTTATTGGAAGGCTAGATGGTTGGGAGAAGGTAAAGTGGTAGTTTTCCAATTGGTTGGAAAAGGAAAAGTGATTGTTTCATGAGCTGGGTAGTAAAGTTTGTATGAGTATATGCATGCGAAGTAAGTTAAGGGGAGGCAACGATGAAAATTGCTTTTTTAGCAATTCGTATTATTAATCTTTAATTTGCGAAAGATATTGCCAAACATAAAAGAGAAATGTCTAATGATTATAGAATCGGGAAGAAAAGAATTTAATAAAATATTTTAGGAGAACATACTTTTTAAAGAATGTTTTATATAAAACTTAATAACTTAATCGTACGTGTAAATGTATAGTATAATTTTTTACTATTTGTTGTTGAAACTTTCTTACATGTTTCTTAGATAATTGCATCACTCTAATAAACTAGAAAACTTTAAGTATCGCATGTATTTTAAATAGAAAATGGATGTAACTAATAAAAGTTTGTATAAAAAAGTTTCACATTGCAATTGATTGGATTACAATTTCCATTCGGTGAAATTAACACGTACACACATCTTTCTCATTGTCAGATCTTCAATTTTAAACAACTGTGCTTACATATGATTTCGGTAATACCTTTTGTACATCCAAAGATACACAATATAAATGAGTTGTTAAATACGTTTTTTTCTTCGTCAGCATCCATGATGATTACAGCATGATTAAAATGACTACTCGATTACAACTAGATTTACAACAGTCGTAACTGATGAAATTTTCATCTTCCAAAGAACTAAGGTAAAGTGCCCAGTATTTGGACAAAATGAAAATTGTGACCAGTACTTGGACAGTGACAAAGATTGTAATTACTGATAAAGATGATAAAAAGATGTATTCATTGGCATTCATACGGATTGTGTGTGATGTGCAGTATGTAATTTAACCAAAATTATGTTAATTTACGTCTTAAATTTGTTATAAATGTAAATGTAACATTTTGAGGTTACGTCGAGAACAGTAATATGCCGAATGTATTGTCCAAGTTTACGTCCACTACTTTTTCTGAACCCAGTAGTTGGACACATGTAATTCATATGTCCAACTACTAGGTCCTAACTATGTCCAAGTACTGGGACAAGCTTGAGATATGATGTCCAACTACTGCGACATATAGTTCAATTTTTAAACTTACATTTTTAGTATAAAAAAGTATGTCAGCGTATTTTTTCTTGTACTAATAACGGTAAAACAGGCCGAATTAACGATTAGATTAAAGATTTGGGAAAAATATTGAGTTTTGGCTCTACAAACCCTGATTTCGTATTTTCGTTTCAAAAAGTGTCCAAGTACTACCTACTTTACCTTATAGGTATTTCTTAACTAGGGAAAGTGCAGAAAAAAGCATACTATAACCGTCAATGATAACACAACGTAAAAGAATGATCCAAAGTGCAGCAGTCCATTACGTGTCCTCGCCCGAGCGCCTAAAATAGCATCATTAACTTCAGCTCACCTCCAAAACAAAAGCACCCAGACCCAACTCTCCCCCGAAGTTGAAGCTCTGGATATATCTTTGACTTCGCGCGGCCGTACGAATAAATTACCGGCTCGTCCCGGCCGCGAAGCATAAAACACACTTCGCTCCTGTCTCCCGTCCCACCGCGTGACCGGCCGTCACGACTTCGAGGGAGAGCCTTCTCGGAAAATCCTGGACTTCGCGCAAACTTCGCGCCACCGGCATACCGCGTCGGCGTCTTCCGAAAATATACCACCTATATACCCTCGAGTTGCATTATAGCGCGAAATAAAGAGCGACGTCGATGTGTGCAGGCTCTGCTCGACTCTCGTAAATCTCGCTCTCGGCGCGCGGGAGCGATGCCAAAAGTTTACAGGAGATGTGCGTGTGTGTGGGGTGTACATCGAGTGGCGGGAGGCGAAATGAGGCTCGAGACGAGCCTTCGTAGTTTGACGTGGATTTTTCGAGGGGATGGGCTTGTTAATCTTGTGGGTGAGTGATGGGAGATCAGATTGAAGTTTGGTGTTCTTTGAGTTTTTAATTCTCACTCTCTGTATGTGAGTGATTTGCACAAAAGTATCATTTTTAAGAGTAGACATCGCGCGGAGAAAGAATGACGTTCTGTATTTTAATAGATGCTAAAGTTTCTCCATTTTGGATACTGTGTAACATTGTAGTTAGTTGACAATTATAAATTTATGATGATACTTTGGTTAACTGTGGCATTACCGATGATGGGTTAATTTTCTCATAAAGATGAAGCAGTATTTATGGAAATTTAAACTTTGAATGACCCTTTGAAACGGAAATTACAGTAATTTGCTAGAGTACTTTAAATTCCGAAAATGTTGTCAAATGAAAATTATGCGAGCGTCCCTAAAGTGGCAAATAATTGTAATTTCTACATTTGTATAGTTATAAAATACATGATGTACCCGAAATCTTACAGTTCATTGTCAATCGCCCGTGTCTGAAAAGGCACCTACTTAATTTTTGTAGTAATTTTTTTCCGTCACTGCTGACTTCCATATGTAAGGCTAATGAATTTGTTAAGTATCTGATACAGACACGTCACAGTATACTTTACAAGTTTAATCAATAAGATAAGAAATGGAAGTTACCAATACTTTAAAAATATCAACAACAAAGAATTTCATAGAACGTGAAGATTAATACAAACTCAACGGAACAAAGTGCCCATCGAATATGTTTGACTTATTTAGAAATCTACCAATGAGGTGAGCAAGAAGTAAATATTCGATCCAATGAAACTGCAATATTTCAAAAAAATTAAAACAAATTCCATCATTTATTCCATCTAGTGTAGACTTTTCATTTCCTTAAATTTATAACGAACAATAGCAATAATATCAAAACTGCCTAACAAACCTATACACGATCTACAAAAACGTCACTCCATAACCTAACTGTAGAAAAAGCAAACTCCATCCCTGCCAACCTGAACCGAAAATAAAAAAAAAAATCGCAATATCTCGCCCCATCAAAGGCTCCACTGCACCGCGGAATGCGCACGGAGATGCATCGCGAATTACGTATTCTCTCTCTCTCGTGACACGTGTACATACGCACTCGAAGTTTCGCGCCGCCGACGCTTGCGCAAGCCCGGCACTTTGACGTAATTTCGCGACGACGTCCGCGGTGTGCATATATGTACAGAATACCCGCGGGAGATGCGCAGCTACGTACCGCTCCGGTTTCTGCGCACGCGGGTGTTTGCGCAATCGGGGAGAAACGCCGCGGGCGATTTTGCGCGGATGGGTTGCGGGGATTGTGCTCGAGGTGGGACAGTCTTGGGTTTTGAAATGAGGGGTTTTTTTGGGAGGTATTTGGAGGAGAAGTTGACGTTTGGTGACATGATTCAATTTTAGTTTGTTTCATTGTTTAACGTTTTTTTAAATGATCGTTTCATCTGAAAGTTATGAATTTGTATTTCTCTATATAAATGAATAATTATCATTACGGGTCTAGTTTTTCATCAATTAAGAGTATTTTTTACGAGACATTGATGTTGATTAAAATAAATCTGTTGTACAAACTTTTCAAGCTTTAAATATTTCTTCGAATGATAAGATTTTCTCATATCGGTCAATTAATAATAACGAGCTTTATTAAAAGTTATCAAAAACTGAGTCCGTGGCGGTATTTGTATACATTAATGAAATAATGACACGATAGAATTAACAGTAACGAAAATAGTCTGAAAAAAACATTCTTTTTTATATAATTTCCTAATAATTACTTACAACTATACATGCATGTATAATAGTTCAAATTAATTAAGTGACTGTCTAAATTTCCGTAACATCTTCCACGAATTATGCACAATCTGAATTTGTCTTCCACTCGGAGAGTCTTTTAATAGTGAAGCGACTTTCTAAGGAATTGTGATTTCATCTCGTCAGCGCTGCGGAGTCGTCTCATCGGCATTTGATAAGGATGATTTGCCAACAGAGAAACAAGTGTCTCACTCTCTTGATCCAGTTCGTATTTCTCAACGCAAATTCTTACAAGCCTTTGACTAACAGGCCTTTGGACAATCTTCCTTTGATGCCTTTATTTAGATATTAATTAAATGAAAATGTACTTATTTGTATTTATTCATTTATTTGTTTATTTATATATTTATTCTTTACGTCTTAAATATATATAACATAATTTTGCAAACTTTATTAGAAAATACGCTCACAAATTTATTACCCAGATAAAAAGCTCTGTAGAAGATTTACAAGATAATAGGTTTCTAAAGAGAATTAGGTTATTCTGATATAAAATGAATCCATTAATCGTATTGACCGAAATTAACACTGCAATTTATATTGACATAAAATTAATTCAATGAATTTACTGGAAAAATGTTATTTTAAACCAATAATATTTATTTTACGAAACAAATGTTTTATCTATACTTCAAATTTGCAGCCAATGCTTTTACTCGCGTCAATTTATAAGAATCACTTACATTAAAACAACTATGATAAAACGATCTTCCTGTCCCAATCTGATGTTCTTTCAAAACAAAAACCTAGAGGAATTCCATCTGCAAACAACCGAATACCCAAATCCCTTTGCAAAATAAGAATTCAACTGACGTTAAAGTAAAATGAATTCACCTTGCCTGTCTTCAAGTATCACACTCCCCACAAATGCAGTTCCAAGTATCCATTTCCAACCCATCCTCTCGGTTCCAAAAGACCATTTCCCAAGTGTGACCAGCACATCCTATCCCAGAAACTTCTAAAACCAACGTATACCCCGGCTTCAAATACGCATCTACACCCGCGGACGCAAACTTCACACCTCTACCCCGTTGCCAAAAGCGTCCACCCGTCAGCTCGAATTCCAATCGTCCTCTATATAATATATACATGACTTCTCTGGCGCCTCGCCTGTTACGTGCACGTGCACGGGTATATACACATCCTGACGTCAGTGCCGTGCATCGCGTCTCCTCTGTCGAGATGACGATGACGCACTACCTAAGCAGACGCGCGCTGCGCTCACGTATTCGCACATTCCAACGGCGACCCCCTCCGGGTATATACCTACCGTCTGACTTTTTCTTCTTTACGAACGAAAGCGAGAGTGTAATAGTACGTATGGCGGTTGTTTGTTTTCGTTTTGTTTTTTTAGAGGAGCGTTGCGTATGTAGACGCGCACTTTGTGTGCATTGACGTGGGTTACACGCGGTTGTTTGGAGGTATGTGTATATGGGTTTAGAAAGCGAGGAGTGGTTAATGGGTTGTGAATATACGTAGTGGGAGATTTTTGTGCGCGAGTGTTTAGGATGGGATTGGGTAATTTTGTTGGGATTGGAATTGGATTTGGAGTATCGTGAAGATTTCTATGCTTTAATTGATAGATTCTTTTTAATTAATAAGAGATGAAGGTACCAGTTATGTGCATTGTTGAATGTAATTTAGAAAGGAGATCTACTCAATTAGTCAATCGGACTTTCTTCATTTACCAGGTTGACATTTTAACAACGTCGTCAGCGTTTCTTCAGGTTATCATTTTATTTATTGACATGTATGTTCGTATACAAAATCTTTCATATTAGTATACAAATTTGTGTAGTAACAATTACTTGCAGTATTTGTTACAACAGTGCATCGTATGTTTTGGTCGAGTTTTTATAATATGGTCTGCCAATCTATTTTTGAGAATAGTAGATTGTTAATCAATTTTCGTTGCGGTTACTTGATGAAAAATTAATCACCTTTCATTTCCACCACTTCTTACAAAACATATGTTTGTTAATTGTTATGTGACAACATGTAATAAATCAGACAACCGATAGATTATTTTACTGCATCCGGAATTTACAAATCTGTATAAAAGTTATGACGTAGTCGTTGTATCATTACCCTCGTTTGTTACTTATTTTGCACTCGAGTCATTGAAGTCCTTCGAGTGTATAATAAGTTTTATCATGAAGTATTGCAATTTTCTTCTATATTTGAGCATTTTTTCGCGCGGCATTCAATATACTTTTCTGATAAAATTTAAATTACACTCATTTCTGAGTCGAGATCTAATTATTTCAAAGGAATCCATTAAGCTGATTCATTCGTATCACGCATTCCGACACGTTAGTTTGACTTTTTCTCGGGATAGCATGCGCTCGTGCGAAGGCAAAGTCTTTTTATACTTTTTCTTCGGAAAAAACGAAAGAGGCAGCAATTTGCATCCTTTTATCACACGAAAAAGTAAATATTCATACTTCTTTTTAGCGTAAAAGTTATTAAGTTATTACGTATGCAAATGAACCAGTTCTAAATGTTTTCCTTCGCAATGTTACATTTTTCTGCGTTGGCATTTTTGCCTATCTAGAAAATGCTATCGCGAATTATATGATTTAAAAAATATCGTGCATTTTTTCACGACATTTTTCCTTATACAGTTTACAATTTCTATCCAAGTTAAATTCACTCGAAATATGTGTTTATCGTTCTACTCGCATCATCTCTCACTTTCAATATAAACCTTCGCATATTAATTTTACATAAGATTAAAAATATTTAGTACATAGTATTAAAAAGAGTAATTTTAGACTTCAAAATATTTTTGTATATTTTATTTAATTATTCTTCAAGCTCATGAGGTATCAGATACTGAGTTAACCAATACGATTTTACAAAATTAAAGGATAAAGTTATGTTAATTTTTAGTCATAGTTTCACTGCTGTTGAACTTATACAGTTCTTGTAATATGCAATAAAAAATTGAATTGTACTTACAACAAGCTTGTAAAAAAACTAGTAATTGCAATAAATTTGAAAGAGGCATGTGTAAGGTTCAAAACCATACCAACAGAATAAGACTATTTTTAGCAAGTGCCTATCAATATCTTGAATTTTGTTATAGATGGCATCATTTCTAATCACAATTAAACTGTACAATAGATTATTAGTATAATATATTCAAATATTGCAGTGATATATAATGAATCAAAATAACTATCTATTCTACGTCAGTAATGTTAAAACGTTATCGAAAGTTTCCAAATTTTTCAAAATGAACTCATTCTAAATAGAGAGAAGTTTCTGATAAAAATTACCGTAAAAATCCATACTAAAAGTGTGGCATCCTGATCTCATAATAAAACTTTCCCCGATGCACGGTAAAACTACCCTCCTATCAGTACCGTAAATTTGACCATGAACGTCCCACCACTACTACTAACCACATGCTTTCCACACTATCTTTCATCAGCATAATCAATATTCTCTCCATGCAGAACCCAACCATGTACCTAATTAAAAACGCCAACAGCAATAAAAACACTCCACAATTATAAAAACAAAAAGAGAGAAAAAAAAAACCGAAGAATCCAGTCAAGTGTCATTTCGTTCCTTTGTCATCCACCGCCGGCGCTGCGACGAGGCGCGAAGCATTTTCTGCGCTGCATGCGCGCTTATGACCTTGGCATACCGCGGCGCCCGCGCGCGAACGCATAGCCACCGCCGCACAAACGCGCGCATTCAGCGTTTGATTTGTCGCAGCCTTCTCTGCTCCGCGTGTGTGTGCCTCTCTCTGTCTCTTGCTATTTGCTCGTTGGTGGCGGAGATGTTATATTCGTGTCGGCGAGGAGGATGCATCCGTGGTGTTGTAGTTTATAGCTGTGCATGCTAAATCTGGTGGAGTGAGATTCTTTAATTCGAGAGTGAATTGAAGGACTTCGTTCTGCTATGAGTGGGTATTTTCACTGTAATGGGAGTGGAATTATAGTTTAGTGGTGGAGCGAATGGAATGGAGAAGATTTTTGAGTCTCGGGTATGCAGTGGCGTATAAAGTTATACTATAGAAGTGGCCGAATTTGGACCAATTTAGGTAGAGTGAAAGTTTGCAACTGTAATTGAAGTTAATTTCTATTCTAAAAATGAGTGATCTTTCTCTCGCCTTACAAAGCAAAAGGAGCAAAGAATACAAATTTAATTGACTTTATCAAGTCAAATAGGTGCAAATTTGCTTACTTCTACAGTAACTTTTCACTCTGAGAACTTTAGACGGTACTAATTTAAAAATTTTAATACTGTTATTCATTTTTTAGATTGTGAAAGTGTACATTCTTGCGAATGAGTGCAACGATACGCCGATGAAATCATTCTTCTTATCTATCTTTGAGACTCTACTCTTTTTTCAGAGTGAAACAGTGACGAATAGAATGGAAACTTACCTCTACCAGATTTAGCGTGTAGGAAGATGGTGATGGGGTCGAGAACTTTTGGTTTGAAAAACAAGTTTGATGGCTGTAACATTAATGTTGAGTATCAAGAATTATAACGAGGGTATTGAAGCATATGTAGGATGACGTGGAAAAAATTGTGTCACGGTCATTTGGTTCGCATGGCGATGTAAATTTTCTCGCTGTATTTGGTTCGTGCGCGTGAAGAACAGCGTGCGTATATATGAGAAAAAGTTTGCATGCCTCTCGGTTTCGAGGTTGTACGAGCGAAAAAGTTATGTTAACGGAGCTCAGGCAAATACCGTCACGAATACATCAGTACGTATCCAAATATGGATCATTTTATTAATGGAATCATTACGATGAAAGTATTGCATTGATTTATTCTATATTTTTATTCTAAATATTCATCATCAGAGAATAATAATATAATTATTAGCATAAAGATCACTTAATTATAAGCATGATTAAGTCATTAATAATTGTTTCTTTGCATTCTTCAAGTACTTCAATATTCGGTTTACGACGGTATCGAAGAGTAGTAACACATGTCCAAATTATAAAGTCTGTTACTACTGATCGTAGTAGTTGTAGATTGTCTCATCACCTTTTAATGCTACGCTACTTATTTCTTTTGTTTATTTAACTACATTTTGAATTGAACACGTGGTTCAATTCTCATCATTTGACTGCACTGCCACCAACTTTTTGAAAAACTGAACAAACCTACATCCAAAACCAAGCATCCCCCCCTACTTCTAAGCTCTACTTTCCAATCACACCACATCCTTGAAACCATCCCACGCTCATCTATACTCCTCTAGCTTACCATAATCCACTCTCCCGTGCAGCTTGCGAAATTAGCTCTCGATCCGCGCGCTCTGTCGCGTGCATACCTAATATTTCGCGCAAAACACCGTACATATCGTCATCTCCTCTCGTGCATCGCGCGGCGCATATAACTGTGCAGCCAGCGGCGGAGGTAAGGCCAAGGGCGGTGACTCTATATCTCTCTTTCTCTCTGTCTCTCGGTGTGTGGTGTGTGCATCGCGGTGTATTTATTCGCGCGGTATAGACCCACGTCGTCGTCGGCGCCGGTTGCGACCGTGAACGCGAGCTGGGATGGATGACAATGACTTCTTTATTTTTGTTGCCGAGGTGGGTGGCTGCTGGTTGGGATATTGTGGTTCATTGCGCTTTATGGGATTTGGAATTCGTTATTATTGTTGTTGTTCGTCGTTGTTAAGGGTTTTCATTTACTGGATATCTGTGACTTGTTTGGGTGACGAATTTTGCTAAAATGTGCCGTGTATTCTGGTAGAAACATATGGATAAGGCCATGGCAGTTCATAATAACGCTTCCTAATTTCGACGCTACGTGCTATAGTAAAAGTACATGAAAATTTACGGTGATAATAAATTAGTTCAAATATGTAAATTTTCATATATTTCTTATATCAATCTTATGTCAAATTGAAGCTTTTTGTATTATTTATAATTCATTGTTTGTAAAATTTCGTAATAGGCCTACGTATCAAGGTAGCATCATTTAAAGTAATCACAGTTTCCATTACGTAAATGTAAAAATACTACCACAATAGGTTTTAAGATTAAAAATATGAAGACGAACTGGTTTGAGTCTTTTATACATATTTGTGTATCACAAAACATTTAAAATTTAACAATTACAAAAAAAGCTGCCTCATTTCTTCCATACAACTCCTCTTGTGTCTTACACTAATTCATACCACCGCCAGCACGCTACATTATGTAGCATCACGAATTTCCAAACACAAACACTGCACTCGTGCACAACTTCATCTCGTTAGCTCCAGTGCGCACATTCTTTTCCCCAGCGCTTATAAGGTAAAGTACCCAATACTTGGACACTTTTTGAGACAAAAATACAAAATCAGTGTTTGTAGAGCCCAAAATCAAAATATTTCTAATATCTTTAATCTAATCGTTAATTTGGCATGTTCTGCTGTAATTAGTACAAGAAAAAATACGTTTACATACTTTTTGATACTAAAAAAGTAAGTTTAAAAATTCAACTAAATGCCGCAGTAGTTGGACATCATATGTCAAGCTGGTCCCAGTACTTGGACATAGTTAGGACCCAGTAGTTGGACGTATGAATTAAATGTGTCCAACTACTGGGTTTAGAATAAAGAAGTGGAGGTAAACTTGGACAATACATTCGGCATATCACAATTCTCGACCTAACCTCAAAATGTTATATCTGTATTTATCACAAATTTAAGAAGTAAACTGACATAATAGTTATTTAATTATATATTTAATATTAAAAACTATGTCAATAAATGCCAATGAGTACATGTTTATATCATCTTTCACCAGTAATTATAACTTTTGTCACTGTCCAACTACTGGTCCCAATTTTCATTTTGTCCAAGTACTGGGTACTTTACCTTACCTTCGTTTGCGTTGGTCGGAATCACCGATACACGAGACGGGGCCACGCCGTGACACGGCGGGTAGGTACCGTTTCGAGGCCTCGATGTATAAACACCCGCTACCGGTGGCCTTTGCACGAGGTTCTTTTCTTGTTGAGGATTCGTGGTGCATGGAGGGATAGGGAGAAGGTTTTTTTGTAGAGTATTGAGGATGGTGAAGAGTGTATCGGTGTTGATAGAGGGATGTGGCGAAATTGAGAGTAGAGTGTGTTTACTCTTTTTGAGAGTGAAATTGCAGGGAGAAGACGTTTTCGACTGGTTTTTTCACACTGTTTCAAGGAATAATGACTAAAATTGCCTTTTTGTTGGCCAGTGGTATGTTTTTATTACTGCAATATCAAAATTGATAAATACAATCTTGTGAAAAGCTATAGAAACTTTGATTCTTTTTTATCAAATGTATGAAATTTTAATTAATATTGTAAAAATTGCATAAATTGGCTATACTCGCATGGGAACAGTAAATTGAAAAATTGATTAAAAATATAGGGATCATTCGCTAGAATACACATAAATAATTAAATGCTAAAATCGATGTTTTATACACGCTGCAGTAGCATTTAAAAAAAGTTACAACTATCATAAGAAGAATCTCTTTTTTGATCGCGGACCGTGAAGAGAGGCGAAATAAAAAGAATTGTAGCTTTTTTTAATAAATGAATATTTACACTCTCTCAAGTTTACTGTGAAGTACACATTTTTGTAATTGTTTTCGTTTTGGCTTGACTATTTTGTTACATCAGAAATTGTTCTTAAAAATGTTATTGTGCATAGGATTTGTCAGTATATAAATGATATACTTAAGATATTTGTAGGTATGCTGTAATATTCGTTTTTTGTATACGTGTAGATCCATAAACAGATGGAGTTATGTAATTCGGGTAAAAACTAGCCGATATATTACATATCTGGTAGAAGAAAAAAACGGAATTCCATAAGCCTAATATCATACCTGGTATTTGTAAACAAATTTATAACTACTTACGAAATAAAAATGAACGATTACATGCCTGAGAAATATGAACACATAATATCCAATCTTTTAATTTACGGCTCTCGTTTATTTCACATGGCTCTATATTTATATCAAATGAAATTGCGAACTAAAATCTCGTATTAGCAAAACTCTAATTTATTTTTCATTTTCAAATATTTCTCATGTGCTAATAGTAAATCTTATGCTTAAATATTCAACATTGTTCTAATGAATAAACTAATATACGTATAAACTATTAAATTCTCTATAAAATGCAGTCTAAAATAAAAGGTACAATCTATATCTTCTTTTAATAACGCTAAAAGAAAATCATACAGAATTCTTCTTGAACGCATCATGTTTCAGTGCAAAAATTAACTCATTCAACGTTTTAAGTATAAATGTTTACACAATAAAAAGAACTATAAATAAAAGCACCCTCGTAGAAATTTATCTAGTTTTATGTATGCTCTTGATTATTTACCATGGTAAACCAGATAGATCTACATAGTTCTCGATTATTTTATTATATATTAATTTATTAAAATGATAATTATTTTATAGCAATCGCTGATACAGAAATTTTTCTTACAAACAACTAAAAATATGGATACAATTTTTCATAATAGTTCGTTTAATTTTCAAGTATTTACACTGTCAACATTTACTATCAAATCTAACGGAATATCATAACAAACCCTGCTTCCAAGAGCAGCACAAACAACCACCCACTCAAAAATCCCTATTCCTTCCTCCCACCTTCCCCAAATTAAATTCCACCTACAAACCGCTCCGAAATTCCGCATTTTCCAATCTTTACATAACCACCCGTATCCCAACCCATTTCTCATGCCACACACACACACACACACATAGAAAACTCGCTCTCTCGCTTTGCCGGCTACCGGCTTTCGCAACTCCTCGCCGCGGCTGGCTTTCAAGTGCACAACCCAGGCATCTTACCTAACTCTCTCTATCTCTCTCTCTCTCTCTCTCTCTCTCTTGCTCTCCGACCTCCAGCTACAGCTATAACAGCTCCTGCAGCTCCGCCCCGCGCGCAAAGCCGCGCTGGAATTCGCGGTGAAAGTGAAAATGAAAACACCGAGCGCGTATAATACCCGATATATATGTGTGTGTGTGCCGCGTGGCGCGCAAGTTTGTGTGTGTGTGTTGCGGCCGTTCCGCATTGATTGGCGCCGAGGTGCTATATGCGTATACTACCGCAGGCCGTTGACGTGTAACGCAGTTGAGCCAGTTCTCGATCACACAAGAAGGCACTGAGGTTATTCTGACAATAGAAAATTGTAAAAAGAAGCAGAATCCAAAACCATTTGCTAATTGGTTTGTTTATATCTTAATTTAAATAATAGTAGGTTTAAAACGTTTATATTTGACATAAAACTGTAAAAATCATGTTTAAAAGTAAAAGTTCCAGTGGACCTAATGTCGATCAGTGAATTACAGTCGGGGCTAATTGTCGATCAGTACTCCTGGTCCAGTTCTCGATCACAATTATGCGTGAAAAGTGGGGTTACGTTTAAGGTTGTTTTTGAAATCAATCTTTTAGTGTATGGTTATCTATGATAGCAGACGAATATTAGTGCAGTTTTATTCTAAAATAGCAAATAATAAATGTTATATCTTTATTATGCGTGAAAAAGTATCTTAGTTTGTCGATCGACAAATGGTACAGCACAAACCATGAGCCTATCCTCGAACACTTAATTAAAATCGTAAAAATAAACTAATTATCGTCTACGCTTCGTTTTAAGTTATTTTCGATGTAAGGTTACTATTAAACCTTTGTGTATGACTTGATAAGCAACAAAATTTGTTAAAACGTCTTATTACTAAACACATGTTCGTTAGCTCATGAGAAATTGCATAAGAAGTTGCTGTAGTAAATAATTTTTTTTCTCATAAATAAAATCATTAAATCATTTGAAACCTTTTGACAATTCTTCACATATAAGGCTGCTATTAAAACCAATTTAAGTTTATACGACATATTTTAAGTAATATTGCGAAAAAACGTATTTTTTCTCAGTGATCGAGAATTGGTACGTGATCGACAACTGGTTCAACTGCGTTACTCGCGGCAGCGAGCGCGAAAGCCATCGGGTTTTCATTATTTGCAATGGGTGAAGTTTTGAGGGTTTGAGGAGAGATTTCAGTTTTCTGCGGCAGTTTTTGAGCATTTTGGGTGTTTTGTTAATTGAAACGATACTGACATTTATTTTACAAGCTCATTTGTTGAATATGACCAGTTACTTATCTTGAAATTTGTACTCATTCTTGAACACTAGTATCGTACCCAAAAAATTGTTTTCTACAAAATTGTTTTCTACCGTTTTTAATAAGACTATATCCACAATTTCAACTTGTAAGCCCGTGGGCATTATCGTATCACTCAATATTTTTAAGAGTACTGCAGTCAAGGTTTTCTTTGTAAGTTATATGGCTGCGGATGTACAGTGAATCTCTTATAAGAATTGTAGAACTTACACATGAAGTTTGACTGACATGTCGTTCATAGTAATGCACTTAGAAAAAAAAAACATTTCTCAACGCAAAAATCTATCGCTAATATCTAGACATTTATTCAAAATTATCATTTATTTTCTCTTACATTCCCTATCTTCATTTTTGCCCATTATTTTAATTACAGAACATGCGACAATTCGTTTTTCCTTTCTCGTATCTGCTACAAGTAGTACTCGAACAAGGAGGATAATAAACAAGCCTGAAAAAAGCTTTCAAAAACCCCATACCTATAAGAGCACTTAATTCCCCTCGCATCCGTTACAAGCACAACTTAAATAACACCGATATAAACAAGCCCGCAAAAACTTCTCCAAAACCACATACTTAAGACTACGCACACAGCGAAAAAATGAACCCTCGAACTGAAAAGAAGTCACACAAGCAGAGCCAAGAAACACGAGCCACGCATTCCGAAGGCACGTCCAACTCCATACATTGTATACAGCGTCCCATACCTTCGTGCGCGACTCCTCGCGATACCCTGTAATTTGCAAGAGTGCTGCCACCGGCGTGTATATCTCCTCTCTTCAATAGCCATCAGCGGCAACGGCCAGGCGGTGAATTGACGAGGACGATTGCTCCCGGTCGAGCGATCCCATAATGATAGCGCGCCCGTGCGCCGTTCGGTTTCTTCTCTCGATGACGCATCGCGAGGAGGCAAGAAGACACACGACGGGGTATATATATCTCGCATCGCAGAATTGGAGTATACAGCGATGTGTATCGGGGAGGTATTGGCGTTTGCGATCGGCTTGCGTACAGTCGGGGATAGAAGTTTAGGCTGGAGTGGTGCGTTTGGGAGGAGGGCCAAGTGATTTGGTTGAGGGTACACTGAGAGAATGCTTCAGTTAGGCTTGCCGAAGTCGCATTGCTAAGTTTGCGGAGGCCATAGGCTGTCATTCTTACCGAGGAGTTCGGTCAAAACTGCGGAACAGTTCGGCTGTTTTGCCGGGTGTGTGGTGATGCGCTTTATTGTAGCATCATTATCACGTTTGTTATAAGGTGAAACAGAAGTAAGGTTAAAGTAGAACATCGAAAATGTAACTTAGACTAACTAATCATATATACAAAGGTTAGAGTAAGAAAAAAATAAGAAATTCATTAAAATTTTCATTATTTGTGAAAAAGTGAGGTTAACTTGTTCCGCTATTCTTGCCGTATACATACTATCGAACTCACTTCGGTCAAAACTACCAAACAGTTCAGCAAGTCTGACCGATGTATTCTCTCAGTGTAGCTTTTGGTTGATGAAGTATGAAGGATGAAAAATCGACTTTTCGGGATTTTGTTACAGAGAGACAGTAACGAGAACTTTTAGTACGTGTTTGAAGTTTTATGGAAAAAATTGGTTTGCATAAGTGTTTCCGAAGGTGCGTACGTTAAAAAATCTGGTATCGAAACTGTGTACGTGAAATTTTATTGGGGGTTGATCTGGAATAAAAAAAAATCAAAGAGATTCTTAAAATTAGCATTGAAAGTTTATCGCTCTGATTGAAATCTTTTGTAAATATGCGAAATTTGCGAGTTCGTGAAGGTTTTAATTAAAAGACACCAAAAAAATATGTGTTAAAATTGATATTACAATAAAATTTTATGTGATCCATAGATTTTTTGAGTGCATCACGATGGATTACATTGAAAATGACAAAATGTTATAATCGTTAAGTATGTAATATAAAAATCGATGCTTTTTGTAAATATTGACTAGAAGATATTCTTAATGTCATATGCTTGGTATTACGTAATAATATTAAAATTTACCAAAGCCTTTGAATCATCACATAACTTATAAAGGAATATCTTAAAAGGTTGTTGACCGAAAAAAGTAAAATTACGTAACAGTGAAATAGTGTGGTGTTGTTGCCAAAATTCGAAGTTACCTTTCACTTTCTTTTAGTATTCAATTTCTGTAATTTGCATTTTGTGAATGTACCTTTTTCAACTCTCGTCCCAATTTCTAATCGCCTTATTTACGTTAGTATACATATTTAATACATTTTTTTTCTTAGCGATAAAGACATTTTAACTATTTTAGAATGTTAAATTTATAACATTAAATTAAATATCGTACAAAATATTTTTAAATATTGTAAACAGTAATTGTTGAAAACAGGACGTAACTGGATATTCCTGTTTCTGTGCACGAAAAATAATGCAATAAACTCCATCCTAGTCTCTCAATCATTAAGATCTACGCATATAGTCTAAAATCTTTTGTCGAATCAATAGTATATAGGATCCCAGGATTACATAATTTATTAATTTAAAACCATCTTATTATTTCTTCATTCCCCAGTGTCTTTGCATGTAACATGCCGGTATCATTTTTCGAATTACTCGAATTTTCACGAGATAAACTTAAGACTCCGTAAAATACATACTTAAATAAAACCAAAGTAGCCTGTTCGCCTTATTAAACTTCTGGAGTTAAAATCTCACTCCAAGAATATTTTAAAGAGCAGCATCCAGTATCAATGAATTCTGCATTATCTTGTGCTCAATAGAAGCAACGCCACATTTATCGCAAACTTCTCATCGTTTCAATGGTCCCCTCCTTCCAGGATCGATCGATCGCAAAACAAGTATACACCTGCACCCTTACCCAAATCAACTAAAAATTCCAAAATTTTTGTACCGGATTGTATCCACGACAACAGCTACCACGCGCCATATCTCGTATATACACATTTCGCCGCGAGCAATCGAGGACGCGAGAGAGAGAGAGAGAGTACAGCAGCAGCATCTGCGCTGGGGGGTATTATACATACATACATACATACATACGCATGCGCGTGAGCAGCGCACAAAAGGAGGAGATTTCGATGCGTGTCGGAATGCCAAGGCAAGACGTCGTCGACGCGCCCCGAGGACGCGTCCTGGCACGATAATTAAAGTGTCTCTCTCTGTCTCGCTCTTTATTTATCTCGGCAGAGATATCGAGAGTAATAAGGGAGCTACCGAAAAACGCACGCGCGCGCGAGAGAGAGAGAGAGAGAGAGAGAGAGATAAGGTTTGGCGATATCTTCTCGGGTTGTGTGGATGTCGCCGTGCAGCTGCTGCTGCTGTAGAGAGTCAGAGGGAGGGTTTATGAGTTCTGGTTTTGGTTGGTGGGTTTTTGGGGGAAGAGGGCTGGCTTTTAATTGGGAGGTGTGTATGACGAGTAGTGATGGAGTTTGGATAAGTGCGTGCAGAGGTTGATGTATATTAAAGTATATTTTGAATGATGCACCGGTGTTTGGAGGATGATGATTTCTTATTGAGTGGATTGTATGAATTTTGCCGGGCATTTTCTATTCGCAATATATATTTTGGTCTTTTATACAATTTCTAGTAGTCCAAATCTATAAGGAGCATTAGATCAAGATTAGTCGTCAGAAAACTAGTTTATGGCCAGGGTACACTATGAACTTTCAACCGAAATCCAAATTGGTTAAAATATGTCCTTTATTTGAATCAAATTAGTAAGAAAAGTAACAACTGAAACAAGCGAGGTAATAAGAGCTTAGATATCGAGTAAAAAGAACTGCTACTATAAAAATAGTTATTAAACTATTTGTTGGTCATAGAAAATCTACAGCACTGCTTGTAAGGAAAGACTGAATCAGATGGCGCCTAAATAACTCATGGAAACTCATCCTTTTGAACTTGTTCTCTAATTACTATGAAAAGACGTAAATTTCTTTCATGAAACGTGTTTCATTTTTAGCGAGAAACTATAATTAATTTTTTAAGCTTCGAGGATGTACAAAATTACTCCAACGTCGCATTATTCCATAAATAACGTCGAGGTTCCCTTCAAAAACGAGCAACTAAATTTCCAGACTTGTAATGCTCCACCTGCGCCGCAATAAAGAAAGAAAAATTGATAATACACAAAGATATGCGTGAAGTCGGCCGGTCATTAGCGTGGTCATCTACCGACGTGGAACCAGTATAGGAATTTCCCTCGAGCGCGTCGCAGCTACGTCTCCTCGGAATCATTTTTTTTTCCCTCTTATTTACTAGATTATTACGTCCGCCGTCGAGACGGCGACGACTCGTCGGTTTTTTTTATTTTACTTTGGTTGTCTCGACGAGAGCGAAGAGTCTCTGTCGCTTTTGTCTTCGTGTAGGAAATTGGACGCCTCGCGCAAGGTGGCCTGGCGCCTTGAAAGGGTGTAATTAGGTTGAGATGTCGGGTAATATTAGTAAGTTATATATTTATTTAGGGATTGAACTAGCTTCTTTGAGTGTGGAGTTTTTTTTTAATGTTGGCTTTAAGTAGGGATTGTGGAGTGGGTTGGTATTTTAGATCGTTAAGAAGATTGTTTTAGATAACAAAGAGGAAATCGTTATTATTTTTTTAATAAAGTAGACCCAATCGATCTCCAGGAATAATTGTTCCTGGAGACCGATTGAGTCTACTTTATTAATTTACTACAGCTTGGAACGATAAATTCGCAACTACAATATTATTTTCTTAAGATTGATAAAGTAATAGGAGAGAAATCTAATCACAATAGCCCATGGAAGAATTTACTCAAGGCAGAATACTGATCGAGTATTAGTTGCCGACACTACCCAGTACTTGCAACCATTAGAGGTCCAGCACTGAAATATAACTGGGATGATAAAAACGGGCCAGTAAAACACTTTTCTTCTCGATATATTCAAAATTGTACAAGAAATATAAATTTTTAGACACACGCGAGACACTTCACTCAAAGTTTAGTGTAATAATCATAACGACAGATTACTATCGCGTGGCCGCAAATTTCACTTAAGCTTTTTAATCATATCTTATAATAATATTTTGTTAAATACTAGCCTAAAAAGTCACGATTTCGCCATGTTTTGTTTTCATTCAATATCGACAAAAGGTATTGCACCGACTCTGCGATGATTTTCGGGTCAACGTCGATTCTTTTTACTGGTCCATTCTTATCGAAACGATATAATCCCTTTATTGGTTCAGCAGCGAAAAATACTTTACTGGCATACAATATTCAGCTAGAATTGGCCCAAACTATCACCGCTGGCAAATTCTTGCATGGGATAAATAATTAATCTAAAATAAATACACGCTTACTGTATTCATTAAGGAGTAGCCTTTGCGTGAGACTTGATATTGGATCGCGTTAAATTCTTATGTTTTTCATAAATCATAATTATATTTAATTTTAAAAATTTTAAAACAGGTTATTGCAAATATTGAAGAAAAAATTAATATCGAAAACTCGCAGACTAACGCATGAGTAAACATGTATATTCAGGTCTCCGATTAATAAATTAGATTAGTTTTTGATTACATAATACGTACACTAGAAAGTACACAAGATATTTTAAATATTTTTTTTAAACAAAATATTGATGTTATCTACCGTTAAAAAAAAAAAGATATTAATAACGAAATACGTCAGAACCGTCTCAAATCACAAAATACCGTGTAACGTTAGCGTTAAATCAGAAACTAAAATGAAAACCTTATACAGTCACATAAATTGAGACATCCTTTAGTATTACATAAATGTATATTATTAATCGCATTGTACATGCATTCTAAATTGCTGTAAATTTCAATCTGTTATTGTTACGCAACAACATCACACCGTTTTCCAAAAGTCGACGCTTCAATCAGCGACGACACAAGGACTACACCCAAGATAATTGCAATTCGCGCGGCATGAATGAAGCCATCAAACCCGCGTCGAAAACAACTTTCCAAAGCGAAAATAATAAACCGTCCATTCATTACCGTGTACCCCGCCTCGTCGCCGCCCTCAGTCGCGAAAACTGGAATTGTAGGCCACGCGCACTCTGCCCAGCCGAAAACAGCCGACCTCCTGTTATACGTGTACATAATGCCTACGTAAAATCGTCTTCATCATCGACGCTCCTGCGGGACCAAATTGTTTTGCGCAAATTCGTGCGCACGCATGTCGATCGACGCGCTAAGTATATAACGGTTCGCCATCGCGCTTGCATCGAAATTTCGGCGCGCGAAGAGGAGCGCGTCATAAAGCCGCGCAATTATCGCGGAATTCCGCTGTGTCAGTCGGCGAGAGGCGATTGGCGTTCTTCTTTTTTTTTTTTGCGCGTATTATAGTCGACGGGTGCAAAGCGTTCGCGAATTTTTATTCAGTTTCTTTGTGCATTGTTCTTTTTGTAGTGAGAAGTATGGAGTCAGTTGTTGTGAATCCGTTTTTATGCTACGATGACGAATTTATACATGTTTGTTGGTAGTTAAAAACTCTGAATGAGGGGAAAATTTACTTTTAGAGTTTTAGAGAGAAAGTCATTCAAAAAACGACTTTCACTTGTACTGCAAAAAATAATAACTATTCTATATGAGAGTTGAAAAAATAATGACCTACCTCAGTATAATATTTATAATAAATAATTGTAAAAGTATTACAAGCTGTGTAGTAAATTCAATATACTTTTACGATTTTAATCAAAAACTGCCTGGATATATAGTGACATTGATTTCACATTTACATTTACCAGAAACTATATGTTATATAATGTTTTTATTACATTTGAGTATATTACAAAATTATTTTAGTTTTACAAGTTTTTTTAGGTTTACGATCTACTGTAAAATTACTATATTTAGTGTAGCTTTTTATTTTCACACTCAAAGTATAGTACTTTTTCAAGGATTTAGTAAATTTACTACAAATTTGTAAATCTTAATTAATATCTACAACATTACATGTACAGTTAAAAACTACACTCAGAATATAATCTGAATATAATGCTTCTCAAAATACATGTTTGCAAGGAAAAGGATCCTCTGGCAAAAAAAATAGTCCTTTCATGTAAAAAGGAGTAGTTTTTTGAGCCAACACTGGAAAAAATCGAAGTAACATTACTTCTCAGTTAGTTAAATTGCACATAAGAAATACGTTGTTCAATGATGAAAAATTACGTTATAATTTGTAATGTTATTTTGGTCGCGAATCATTTACAATAAATGTAGTGAATTTGGTACGTCCAACGTGGGTCAAATTATAACCTACGTTAGTCGTAGAAAATCTCCTAGCCGTGTTAGTAAAGTATCTCAGCTGCATGCAGTAAAGTAATAGGGGAATTTCATGTTTTATAACAATTTTACAATTTCTCTAGTAATATACTCGAAATCAAAACAATTCCGAAATTCATCTTTAATTTGTTCATATCAGCATATTTTCAGCTTTATATAAACAGTTTCTCTTAAAATTAATGCAGAACGGACTCTATTTATCAGATAATCAAGACGGACCATTTTTTACCCCAACCTCAAAAAATCGTACTGTCGACGCGTAGCATTTGTATACTGATCTTACAAACAAAATAGTAAATTCACTTCGCTTGACGCAAGTCGGATCCTGACCTCCGTTCAACATACCGACATTACGAAAAGATTTCCTACACCAAAGAGCATCCTCCTTTCCTCAACACAGATTAACAATGCCTCTTACATATTCCAGAAATGCTGCATCTCTCATTGCACGCAAATCTCCAGCTGCAATTCGCACAAGCCACTCTTCCACAAAAAGCCATCTCGAAGAAAGAGACACTTACCGCTTAGACACGACTCCGCTCCGGCTCCACGAGGAGAAAGAAAAGAAAATAATAAAAAAGCCGAGCGTCGTTATCTGTACGGCGCGGCCGGAATTTCCGGGCCCCGATGACTATAGTGCGCGCGTGTATATATACACGCATAGAAAGAGCCGCCCGGAAACGAGCGATCCGGCAACCTCGCATTCCATTCTGAGGCCGTGGCGCGCCGAGTTTGTGTTTTTCTTGCGCGAGGTGTGTGAAAAATTCGTTCGCCGCGGCGATGAATCGCCCCTCGAAATTCGAATCGGACGAGCCGCGTGAGTTTCGGAACGAGAGTAGGAGAACGCCGCGTGCGAAGATTTCTTGTTCAGTTGAAGCTTGATTTTTGTATCGGAGGATGCTTCGAATGAAAGTGAAAGCTCTTGGTACAGGTTGAAATTTGGGTGAAAAGGGTTGAGGAAGTATAGTGCGATAATAGTTTTTGAGGAAAAAGGATTTGTTTCATGATAACTTTACGTTACTTGGTTATGGTTTTATAAAGAGCATAGAATTTTGAGTTGTACACTTGGAAAACTATATCGTAAATCACGCGATATATATATCGTAACTCACGCAACGTCATATCGTAAAAATTTACGTATCGATATCGTAATTATTCAGCGTCAGATGCGATATAATATCGGAAAATTAGCAATTTGAAATCTTAATTTCTACATTAAAAATACAATTTTAAATAGTTTAATTTCTCTTAATAGGCAAAATATTATGTCTAGAGCCCGTGTTCATGATTTTACAACATTTGATCGAAAGGAATTTGATCTACAATATATAAATCGAAAAATGTACGATATCATAATTTTACAATGTGAAATTTACGATATGGTTTTCGCAGTGTAATAGTAGTAATATGAAAAAAGCGATTAATTAACTTTTAAACAAGAATTGTATACATCTTTTATAATGTACGCAGACATTTATTCTATTAATTTTCTAAATTCATTCAATTTTCTGATAAAAAGTGTACTAAAACACTCCCCGATTCAGCTTTCAATCCTAACTTTACTTTTACATTCAAACTCTTGCGAGGGTGAAAAATAATTTTCTAAATTCATTCAATTTTCTGATAAAAAGTGTACTAAAACACTTCCCGATTCAGCTTTCAATCCTAACTTTACTTTTACATTCAAACTCTTGCGAGGGTGAAAAATAATTAAAATAAAAAGATTTAGTAAATTCACGACAGTGTATTTTCAGTTGGCTATGTATCACTTACATTACTAATGATGAGACGACGACTATCGAATATTCAAGGATCTGCGATCAGACGAGCTTCTTTAAATTGTCACCTTGGTTATCCATTGAGTATACGTTTCGTGGCGCACTTGTTTATTCATACAAGCAGCGCTCATTGTTCAACAAAAAATTCCCAATCTTTCATTTTTAATTTTCCCTTGTTTTTGAATATTTATTAAGGACGAATGAGAGATTGGTCATGAAAAAATAATTAACGATACGACAGCGTCTCCATTGTTTGTTTGTAAATATAAATTACAGGCACGATTGCAACTGACAAATTAATTAATTGTCTTCAGTTATCGTTTATATATTCATTTATTATCTTAAATACGACATTTCTTTTATTACGTTGTTAAAACAACATCAGCTATTCTTGCACATTCCTTTTTCTTCGTAAATGAAAGAAGTAATGCATCAATAGTGAGTTATATATAATGCATGTTTCGATCACATATGTAAATGGATTAATTAAATGCAACATGTGAATGCTAATTACTATTAATAAATTCAGGCGACTCGTTTGATAAATTCAACGAGTAATATTTGTCATTCAGTATCACTGTAGCATATTAAACTCGATTATTTTAAAGTGAAACTTTCGATCTCGAAAATTAATAATCAATTATCATAAGAAGCAAATAAGGACGTTGATTTAATATTTTTTAATGACTTGCTAATTGATATTACATTGTTAAATAATATATAGAAGCATATTTTAATTATTCTTATATATTTCTATTTGAATACCATAAAAATGCTAAAACTACGTAAACCGATGACGTTGCACACTTTACTTACCGTACACAAATGCAAATCTGATTTACTTCTGAGGAAAAAGTACTAAACTAACGAGTACCTAACAGTCGAAGTAAATGCTGCTCTATAAATTGTGTAAATTTGGTCTCAGTTTAAAGTACCATACGAAAATTATCTTTGCGATTTATTATTGGTTGAGAATCACTTTGATAATTATTATTGAGTATTAATTTTTATAAAATATTGCTTCATTAACGCATTAATCAGATAAATACAAGTGACGAAAGGCAACATTTGCTCTACCATTTTACTTCCACGAGTTCAATAAATCTACAAAAACGTCACACTCCCCAATTTACATCCATGCGTATCAATACTTGCCGAGGCAAAGTTGCAAATATATCCCCCCGCTGAACAATTCAAACTTCCAACTCGAATGTGAAATTCGAAATCCACGTGCGAAGCGCGTGCAAGTCCCCGAGCCAATTCATCACGGCGCCTCGTCGAGAACCCGTTCCTTTACGACTGCGGCATCTCGCAGGTGCCAAAAGGTGCGAGCGTGTGATATAGGTAATGTGAAAACGTTCTCTCTCCTTTCTGCCCGCAGATTTACCAAGCCCCAGACCTTCGCGGACTGCATCGGCAACGAGCTTCCACTCGGCTGGGAGGAGGCCTACGACAAGCACGTGGGCGCCTACTACATCAATCATGTTAGCCGTGAGTATATGTACATGCGTATACAACGTGTGCGTGTAGAGAGCCGATGGTGATCTTGTTTCTTGTGTTATTGCTTCGATCGTGGGCGACGAGGTTGTTACGGAAAAAATCTTGGATCGTTGATTCTCTTTTTTCTTTCGTGTTTTTTGTTTGAAAGCGGAGGGGTTTTTTATTTCATTTGTTATGTCTATACATGGATACGCGTCTTTTTTGTATGTAAATTAGAATATTAAAGTAAAGTAGAATATAACGCGTGTTAATTTTATATACTAATATGTATATTTTATATACTATAAAGGCCTTTGTGCTTGGGCTTTCTTATAATGTGTAAGTTGTAGTAGCTATCAGAAACATTACAACTCCGTTTTTTAGGATTTTTAATGAGATTTTAAGGTTGTGTTTAGTCCGCGCTCCCAAAGAGGAGATTTTGCTGCATTTTTTAGGTATTTTTTCGAAACGATCTTTTAGATACCTCACAAAGTAAAGAATTAAATAAACATGATAATTTTATTAAGTTTTCATATTAATTTTGTTTGGAACCCCTGTTAATCAAATGACTATTTAAAGGGTTAATGAAATGATTTTAAGGCTAGTAACTAGTCATTTCGTTCCGATTTTTGTAAAAATAGCTTTTTCTCTGGTTAAAAAAAATTATGATATCGGATAAGACCTGATAAAACCAGGTTCAAATTCCGAACCAGACAGGATCGACTGTTTGATCTCATCCTATTTTATCCATACGTATCCGGGAATAACCAAGTTTCTATTGATTTTGATATGACCATATGAAATAGTTTCAAAATCCGGATAAAATCGGATAAGATCATATAGGTTTATTTTGCAATCCGGTCTTATAAGTTTCTTTAACCAGGGTTGTTTTTAGTTTGAAAATCATTTTCTAAATGGTCTGACGTCTACTACGGCCACAATTCTATATTATAGTATAATTAAAATATTTCAACAAGGGATTGTGATTAATTTAGTAAAATATGTTTATACAGAAACGACACAACTTGAGGATCCAAGGCAGGAATGGCGCGCCATTCAGGAAGCCATGCTTCGCGAGTATCTGCAAACCGCACAGGACGCACTCGAGGTGAGTCTTCCATTTATCTTATACCACACGTTACGAACAATTATTAGATAATATCTTTGCGAACCTCGACGTGGGGTCACTGACCAGTGTATATTCAGTTATTAAAGGCCAGTGAGTGACCATCGTGTCAGATAGCATTTTTATTTGCTTAAAGCAACAAACAGCGAAATGTACGTGCTTCATGATATTTTATCGGTTTCTGAAAGTTCTAAGTTAAATGAAAGTAAAATTCTAAGCACTGCTATATGTCCAATGGATGCCAATGAAATTCCTCGTCGTTGCGCGTCTGTCGATTATGAATAAAGATATGGCAGCACAAATAATTCTTTGTCCCTTTGAAGTTTCTTTGTAAATAAAGCATTTCTACAATCGATGAAGTTCTGGTTTAAGTTTGAGTCCGTGTTATATTCCGATAAAATATCACCTTCGTGGCATGATTTTTTAAACGAAGTACTCTAATTTTAGCGTAGATATGAAAGTAAAATATTTAGTTTCAAACAACGAGAAGCTTGACCAAAGGTTTAGGTAATGTCAGATACTAATTATGTCTGGTAGTTACATAAGTACATGATTGATGATATCATTTCTAGTTTTATAAATAAAAATCTAAGTTTTTTGAATGTGTGAATAGAATGTCCTCTGCATTAATTATATATAGTTATAGTAAAAGTTCGTTTTCTAATACATTTTTTTCGATGTAACCCTGTTTGAAAGCTTGCTGATGGTTCTCTAGCCAGATTCTAGTTAATGCAGCAAGTGTTTAACCAGTTTCTAGTCGGACCTCATTCATTTTCTACCAAAGAATCTGGTTAGTTAAAATGCTTGGCCATTCACTAGCACAATGATCATAATTCTATGGGTCCTAAGAGAAAAGACTTATCTTACGCATTACTATTAGAAAAGATGTATCTCGCGCGGTATGATTAGAAATCACATATCTTACGCGTTTGATTAAAAACGTTGTATCTTTTTGAGGTTATTACTTACACTAACCTTGAGGTTATGTAATTATTATAAGATAATTTAAATTATGACTTTTATTGATTCTTTTAATAATATTGATGGAAGATCATCATATTTGCGTCATTAAAATGAGGTTTCAAATCGTTTTATAGCAATTTTTCAAAATCGAATAGAGACTACAAAACAACCTAAAGAAAGGTACGATATTTCTACACTGAGAGAAGAAGATAGTAACGATTACTAGACATGTATAGTAAATTGATAACGATGAGTCGAGTTGGTAAGCAGTACTAACAAATTGGAACTCAGTACACAAATAGTTAGTAATCAATATACAGAATCCTTAATTTGTATAGTACTTATCACCAACTCGACTCATAGTTCCGAATTTACTATAGACGTACAGTAATCGTTCCTATCTTTTTCTCTCCGTGTAATCGCAACGCGCGAGATACGTATTTTCCAATCCCAACGCGTGAGATACGTGTTTTCTAATCGTAACACATAAGATAAGTCTTCTCTCTAAGGACCCATCGATATAATATAATATAATTCAAAATTAACTTGGCTCAGCAAAACGGATTAAAAATTTGTTCCATAACATAAACAGATTTCAATACTCCCTCAGTCTTCACAACTGACAATCATTACATCCCACCAAGCTCAAAATTTTTCGCACAAAATGTCCACACCCGCGATGCACGCATTTTTTTCTCCATCATTCTCTCTCTCTCTCTCTCTATCTTCCCCCCGTAGACACGTTCGCACGAAAGAGACGCGCTCGCGAAGTAAGAAAAAAAGACGAGAGGCACAGCCAGAGGAGAAGGCCGAATATTTACGACACGCGCGCGGCGCGGCGTCTGTCGGCGAGGCACAAAGGCTATATACGCGCGGCGGCGGCGGCGGCCCAGGCCGCGATTAAATATACGCGCGATGCAATTTATCATCGGCTGTGTGTGTGCGTTTTGTAAAGGCGCGATTGCAGCGCGCGGATTCACTTAGCGCGAGAGCGAGCGAGCCGAAAGCGCGGTAGCCGAAGACGTTGCAACGGATGTATAATACGCGCCGAGTCCTGCTCGCTCTCGGTCCGTGACGTTTTCGGTACTTTTTTCGGGAGGGGGGAGGTTTATAAGAGTTTAAGGATTTTTGGGTGGTGAATATTCATTTGCGTTTTAAAGATGTATTAAAGTTGACGTATTTTGCACAGAAATAGTAGGAAATCACCAAAATTAATGCTTTCTGATCGGCTTTTTTATGTTTACAAGAGGAATATGGTTACGAAAAACATTGCAAATTAAAGAGCATGTATTCTTCATATGATTTACCGTTTAGAATATCTAGCTTACCGTGTTACTTTCAAAGATATAAGCGAAACGTAAAATTCGATCTAGTATTCTAAGCGCCACAATGCCTGGAATAGACACGAATGGCGGCACCTTCGGAATCAAAAGATGCGTTAACTCCGATGCGTACGTAACAAAAAGACGGCTAGAAAATTATTTATTAAAAATCATGATTTAAAATTTTGCGTATTACAACCATCTATAGTCCTTTTATAATGGATTTACAATTGAAATTTTTAGTTTTTCGAAAATTTCCAACAGACTTTTATCGATGGGAGGGAAAATTACTTTTTTATTCTTTTATGGAATGCATTTAATTTTTTTTAGCTATGCCGTACGGAATTAAATATCATAAATGATATTGTGTCAAATTTTCAAAACTTTTTATCGGCGTGTTTTCGAGTAATGGCGAGTTGAAGTCCGCGAAATATTGCGATATTCGTCATAGATGCGTGGGTCTAATGTTTTTAGATGCGGGTAGTAGTTACTAAATTTTCTCGCATAACACTGTCACAGCATTCAGTTCGTTTTTCGGAAATTTCGTGTGCTAGACTGTATTAGGGATAAAGGAACAAGATTTCGAACAAATGAACGGCATTAAATGAATAAAACTTTAACAAATAGCACTTTTCTTAACAAAAAAATATAATTGCTTGAAAAGCATTAAAAATGTGCAAACATTTAGATACGCAGACTTTTGTGGCTACTGATTACGAATCACTTTTCACACGAAATTTGATAAAAATCGGTTAAATAGAAAAATGCATATTATCCGCAAGGGTTAAAACTCGGGTCGTAACCCTACTCCATTGAATAAAAAACGCAGTTTTCTCAGGTCGTGATGAAAATACTCTACTATACGTGAGAACCTAAATATTCGCAGAAGGTGCAGCGGCGGCAAAACACGCTGCGAGCTCACACCGATCGTGAGCGACGAAACGTCACCTTCTGATCTATGGCCATGCCTTCTGTCACATAAACGCTGCTCCGCGGCTGGATTCACAATTTTTGCGACACTCCATAGGAAATTGCATTGTTGTTTGTATCTTCTATCGCAACCTTTCACTTTCTTTTTTTGAGAATTATTTTGGTCGTCAAAGGTGGTCACTGAGTTTGTCAATAGATAAAGGTACCCGTGATAAAAATGTTCATTAATGTTTTATTTATAGAACGAGGCGTGGAAGATAAAATTGTAATTATAAGTTCGATCTCATTGTTTAATTAAAAAATATATCTCTTGAAGACAGATCGAAATCTATTGTTTCGAAGGGTGTGTTCTTTCCGAGGTTCTTTCTCGCCCTACATTGTCTTTAATTGTCACGATTAATTAGTTCACCGGGCATTATCCGAGTCGTTTACTTTCAGTAAAAAACCTTGCGTTTGACATCCTGAGAAACTTAATGGGTTTAAACTTGTTAGAAACTATTGCATAGTAATCAATGATTTTTAGTGTTAAATGGTATATTTGACTTCTTGGTTCTCATTCAAGATGTTTTGCTGTTAGTATGGCACATTTATTTGCGCGTCTTATACAAATACAAATTACGAAAGTAACTATTTTCAGTGAGATGAGCCGTATGTTCTTAACTTTTTTGTTTTATTCGTTGCCAAAGCCAAAGATTCTTATAAATATATTTAATATTCCTGGTGGTAAATTAATCTAAAAGTAGATAGATCTATCTAGTTTACCATGGGAATAATCGAGGGCCTCGATAAAACTAGATACTTTTCTACCAACGATCTTTATCTTATTTATTCAATATTTTCTTTGCAATCACATGATATTAAGACAACTTTTAAATCTTTGAAACACGATGGGACTCTTGTAGAATCTCATGTTATTTGTTTTCATTTTTCATGGTTTTCAAGTAATTAATCGCGTATTTCTTTTAGATATTACCTGGGACATAGCTAACAAACTAAACTAAAAATACTGATTATGAATTCGGTATCAGTTTTTCGAAATTCAATTAATTTATCCATCATATCGACGTCCCTTACGAACACTAGCACATTTCAGATTTCTCAAAAAATACTAGTTTTTGTGACGAATCTCGTACGAAAATTAGAATTTTCAGAATTCTAGTCAAAAACAATAGTAGTAAGTTTAATATTGAAGTATTAATATTAATTAAAGATGCTTCTGGAAAGAACTAGGTGTTCTTGAGAAATCTGAAATGTGCTAGTCTTCGTAAGGGACGTCGATATATGATATACAGCGATTTCCATAAAATAGTCCATAAATTTTGATCATCTCTCAACGAATTTGTAATCAGCGAACCCAAGAAAACCACTCTCACACACAACCTGTAACAAAAGAATAACACAAGAACATTCAAGTCGCCCTCTAGAAAAACGACTTGCAGTCGCTCTAACATATCGAGCAAAATGCGCTTAAATTTTTTTAACATATCTTACACGGTGTATAGACACATCAATAAACTCTAATCAACCATCAAAGCCAATGAAAACATGCACAGCAACTTAGCAAACATCTCACAATGATTCGAGCTCCTGTCTCTTAAAACGCTGCAAAACCACTTAAATCCCTTTTCCACAGAACGACTTACGACTCATTCGCACAGTCGTCCACCCGTGTACACCCATGCGCCACAGGTGTGCGCACATATTCTCTCTCTCTCTCTCGGCATAATCGACTTCCCACGGATCGTTCACTCTTGCTGCGCTATCTGCACCCGAGCGGTGAGCGGCGTGCAATGTGCATATAATACGAGCAAATGCTCTGAAACTGGCGCGCAGTCACCTTGAATTTATTGAAAAATTTTCGAAAGGCTCGCGCGCACTTGCCTGCTTATCGCGCGCACTTTTGATTGTCAGCTTGGAACTGTGTGTTGCGTTTCTTTTTCTTTTTCTTTTTTTTCATTCGAAAGTCGCCTTGAACTTTCGTGGAGAAAAAGGCGGTGATTTGTGGGGGACTTTGGCTCTTTGGATTCGCATTTAAATGGGAATTATAGAAGGAGAGGATATGGGTGTGTGATAGATGGCGTCATTAGGAGGGGAATGAAGTATTGGGTTTTAATTGGAACGAGAGGAAACGCGGATGAATGACGAAGTCGGGAATGCATTGATTATAAGCGGTTGTTGGATTTTTTTTTTTTCATTTTTGGGTAAGTAAGATTTATTGCGTCGCTGGTGTTTAGTAATGAGGATTAAAAATGTGGAAGTTTTGTGAAACGTGTTAAATCGGAATTAATCATTCGTGAATGAATTCTTATATGAATTCTATAAGGATTTGTTTCAGGTCAAGAAGCATTGGCAATTTAAATTCCATTTTTGTAATTTTACAAACGTACATAATAATTTCAAAATTCCCGATACATCAAATAATAATTTGAGTGGAATTTTAAAGGAAAAATAGATTACGAATGCGGATGATGAAATCAAGCAATATGTGTTAAGTGTTGAAATGGTCAATAATTTTTCCAAAATTTTCTACTTTAATGTTAAGAGCCCCAAGAAAATATTTTAACACTTATCTTAGTTTTCAAAAGCTACCACAATATCCGCTCACAGCTATAAACCCAAACATCCACCTAAGACAAATAACTTACAAGCGTCCTTACACATCGCATTTTAATTTTATCTAATCCTCGTACTTCTCGAAAC
The DNA here is from genome assembly GCA_949152435.1 of Gastracanthus pulcherrimus. Lineage (NCBI taxonomy): Eukaryota > Metazoa > Arthropoda > Insecta > Hymenoptera > Pteromalidae > Gastracanthus > Gastracanthus pulcherrimus. The sequence goes on along the minus strand of OX424573.1, from coordinate 175,461,945 downwards.
CTCCTTTCTTCCCTTCTCCCTTCCGCAACACTCACTCACGTGTTTAACAAAAGCTCGCTCGCCCGCACACTGCCTCAGGAATTCGAAAATTTCTCGTCGCGCGCCCGTAAAGAGCCTTCGTAAATTCGACTTTAATGTCCACTTCCTGCCACGCGATGGTGGGCGTCGAACTTGACTCACACATACACACGCGCGCGCGCGCGCGCCGTGTATTACACGAAGTGGAGAAAGAAGGAGAGGAAATGCGTCCGCGGGGAGACAAAGAGAAAGAAAAAAAGAGAGAAGAACGAGCACAGCGAGGAGGGAAAGAAGGCGAAATAACTGTACGGGCGTTAAATCGTTGTTTATGCGGCTGATTCCGGATGTGTGGAATGTTGCGCGATGTTGGTGCTTTGTCGAACAATGAGGTGTAATTCTGCTTGGAATTGGGATGTGTCATGTGGAAGTATATCGGTATATGTAACGGGTTAAATTTTTTATCTTATGCACTTTTGTCATTTTTATAATTGGTAAATTGATCTGGTTTTAGAACGTTTTTGAGGTGATACTTGTCGGTTTATATTTGGAATAGCATAATAGAAAAGTTCAATTTTCCTTCATTTGTGTAGGATTTAAGGTACAAAGTTGACGACAAATACGAATATGGAAGACATTACAAATAATATTAAAATTTTCTATAAAGCTATTTTACGATATTTAAATTCAATAGCTTTTTTAATGGTCAATGACCCACAGTTCTCTTGATAGATTAGAGTTGTCAGTAGTCTGTAGTACATACCGCTAGATTTGTATTAATTTACCTTGAACAGAAATATATTTCTATACTCAAAGTAAATTTAAAAAAAAGCGTTTTCTCTGTAAGGCCTTGTATTAGTTAATAAAATTTACACAAAATGTTTGATTCAGTAGTTTTTTCTTGGTCTGCAATGACTTATCCTAAAATTTAGTACAGTTTTTGATACACGTACAATGAAAAGTATCTATTTTCAAGTATCTTCCAGTTAACTTTCAATTACATATGTATTTTATTAGTGCAAAAAAAACAAGTTTTTACCCCCTATTTGGATAACTCAAGTGCTTTTTGTTCTATTATCAACGATACACTGCAGCTCTTACACGGTACTACTAAATTCCGAAATAACCCATCCAATTCACTGTTAATGAAGTGTCAACAACAAAGAATCCACCGAATTTCATAACGGCTGAAATAAAAATCGATCGACAAGACGGCAACATAAACCAGCATCCGATAAGACCAGCCGGCGAGTTTCTTTCTCCAAAATTAAAGACACCTCTCCGCTCTCCTCTTAAACCCTCTCGGTTGTAGCCGCGTTGCCCGCGAAAACCTCTCACGCCGCTGCGTACAACTCGAGAACACCATTCGCGCAAATAAACATAAATACTTTCGTTTCGCGAAACGCGCGTAGCGCGCGGCTACCGATCGAGCGCCTCGATAAGCCTTGCCGCTGCTCGTTCGAAAAGAAAATACATATATACGTGTGTGTGTATGCGCAATGTGGCGCAAATTTATTATATCGCGCGGTGTGCAGGAGGAGCGAATTCTTTTCGATCGAGGCGGAGTGTAAATATCGCTCGTTTGCGCGCGGTGGAATCTCGCGAAGGCTTTATTCGCGGGCGCAGGTGATAATATGGCTTGGCCTATATACGCACGGGGAATTTCGAAGGTCTCGACGTGAGATATGGGCATTTTTTGGAGCGGGGGGTTGAGAAGAGGATGTGTTTCAAGGATTTTCTTTGGTAGTTATATGAAATTTCATCCGAATGGAGTTCTGTTTTTTTATTTATCCTTGGGTTTCCGTTGACTCCTTTGATAATGTATCGTAAACGTCACAAAGCATTTCGAAATTAAATAAGAAGTGTTTTGAAACACATTAGACCTGTTATAAACATTTCTCGATCACATAGCAATCCAAGAAATAATGTTTGTGTAAAGGTAAATTAATAATTACATTTTTTTTCATTTTTTATATTCGTAATTCTTTGTTTATTCTGGACATTAAATTTTAAAAATTTTATTAATTCTCTTTTTAATATCTCATTTACATTATGCAATTGAAGGATAGCATATTTGAGTATTAATTATTCATACTCAAGTTAATTATTAACAGTAATAAGTATTTGTGATTAATACTCGCATGGATGAGTACAGTATGATACTCTGAATTATAAACTCAAAACAATACTTAAAATAAATAGCAATTAATTGCTAGTTACTGACTATTGGCTAAGGTTGCAGTAATTAAATTATCAATCAAATGTTATTATTTTATGAAATGTCCTAAATACACATTAAAAAAGTCCGTATGTATCCACCGAAAATAATGTAAAACCGACCGTTATACTTTCGTGACTTTTCGCATGGTTTGGCAAAATAAATCCAATTTTTGCGAACCACAGAAACATACATTTCCCAGTCTAATCTCCCAACCGCGGCGCGGCTTTTAATCATCCGCTAGAAAATACCGCAGATAAATCAATATCTAGTCTGCGCTCGCGACAGCGGCAACCCCGGCAATATATATTCCCCTCGCGCAAAAGGAAGCATAAAGAAGGAAAAAAAAAAAAGAAATCCGCACGCGCTCAATATGAATCGCGAAGTAGAAGAGAAAGAGGAAGAAAAAGGGCAGCAGCGAGAAGCCAAAGAAGTGACTCCACTACACGCAAAACGTAGGCGAGCGCGTACACACGAATAATTCATCGCGCGTATACAGGGGAAAAGTCCGGCCAGCCAACTTGTCTCGCTTCTGTCCGTAAATCAGCGACTCTACAAATGCATCCTCGCGCACGTAGTTGCGTATGTATATCGAACGACGCGACGGATGCGCGCGCGCGCGTCTTATTTTCCAAAGTGTAATTTATACTTGCGTAGCAGGAAATAAACTAGATCTTAATTGAGGAGCGGAGGGAGGTGGGGGATAAATAGTTTCGGCTGTGGCGATACCGTGGTAGAAAAATTTTCGCGATCGGGAAGTGCGCAGGGGTTTGATTTATGGCGGTGGTTTAATGAACGCGGGGATTATTAATCACGCGGAATAATTGAATCCGAATGCGAACTGGGCTGCCCTTCCTCTTTTTTTTTTCAGGGAAATTAGCCGGTTGACGGTTAATTTGATTTACGCGAGGCTGCAAGCTCTTGTTAACGCATTTTTAAGGGAGATAATTAAAAGATGTTGGATTATATTGGTAACTTGGATATGCGCGATGTACGTTAGATTTTTACGGAGGAACTCGTTCGTTAAGAAGGTGATAGAGGGGTTTAAAAATGTTTTATAGTATTTCAAGTGCAGCCATTTTTTAAAAGTATTTTCAGAAGTGATTCAATATGGGCATTCCGAGGAAAATCGTTATCTTTTATTATACTTCAAGAGTGACATTTAAAAGCCCACTCGAACGTACGAGGAACACTTAAAAACGGTTTTTCGAAGATATCATCACAAGTGGTTCCGGTACTAAATGCATTTAAAAATAAATTTTTTAATACACTGTGTGTTTTAAAGCAGTTTTGATCGTAAAAAGAGCTCGCAACATCTTGCCTGCATGATAAACTTTTTTGGTCGGTCGATAGCATTTGAGCGGTATATTAAAATGTAGTATAAAATGCATATAAGTGAAAAAAAATCGGTTTTGCAGAATTAACTATTTTATGTTTACAAAATATTTTATTTTTAAAACACTTAAGAATACGCGTATTTCTTTTTTTAATTACTATTAACTTTTACTTTACCAAGGGAAGACCCCAAGAATATAAGAAACCTGTGCAAATTCAACAACAATTTAGCTGCCAACGGAAGTGTTACCACATCGTTTTCAAACTTGTGTCTATACATCTGATCTTTCAGTTATAAAGCTATCGTCATATAAAAAGTTGCAAAAGTTTACAAATACCCTATACCACAATCTTCTCCAACGAATCCAGGGAGCCCTCGGGTATTCGGCAAGTTAATTATTCGGAGGATTAAAAATTTGGTTATTCAACAATTCGGAAAATTGTTTATTCGGAAAACGAAAATTCGAAAAATATTTTTGTTGGTAGTGAAAAATTCGGAAAATACTTTTGTTGGTAGTGAATAATTCGGAAACAACAAAAATCGGAGGGTATACAAATAAAAAAAATTATTACTTTAAAACATTTATTTTCCGAATTTCTCACCATCAACAAAAATATTTTCCGAATTTTTCACTACCAACAAAAATATTTTTCGAATTTTCGTTTTTCGAATAAACAACTTTCCAAATTTGTAATCCTCCGAATAATGAACTATCCGAATAAAAGAACTTTCCGAATTCCCGAGGGGTCCCCCCTCTCTCCGAGAAAATCCAGACACCAGGAACAAAGAGAATACGATGCGTGCGCAGTGCTCGTCTCCGGCGCGCGCAGAAGGAAGTCGATCGCCGGCGTGGGAAATCGGCCCACGACTTCCGGTCAACGCGCCCCGCAGATTTCGATCGCGCTTTTAAAGAAGAGGGGGAGGGCACGGACGGACGGACGGACGCATTCCGTACGCTTAGCGATCTGTGGCGGGCGCGGCTTTGCGTCGCATATAGTATAACGTATAGTACGCGAGGATGGCTCGACTTTCGATGGGGGAGAGTTTTGCTTTGGTGACTGTGGGGTTTTGGGAGGGTAGGAATGGTTTGGGATTCGTGTACTTTGAGAAAGAAACACGTTGTAGCATAAGAGTTGAGTGTTTTGTGCTTGAATTAAAACATTTCCTTGCAATTAGCCAGTTTTTAATTTCTACCGGGGGGGCAAAAATGATAACTTGCAGTTTTTAATTTTTTTTATGCAATTTTTTTCACGAGCTAAAATGTTTCTGACTGGTCTTTAATCTACTTTCTTTTTATAGTTTTTATTTTCTAAGTGATTTATTGTATTAAAATTAATCTAAACGTGTTTTTATCTGTATTGGTCCTTTTCTAAAGGTACAAAATAATGTATACCGTCAGGAACCCAGTTTCTGATTAGCTAAGGTAATTCCTGATCAACTTTGATTTCCATAAAAGTCAATTACAATTAAACTTTTTAGACTTTGAACAGGAACATCTAAATAGTAGATAGTTATATCTGCAATCTTCAAAAAAGTTTTTGCAGCAACAAGTTTAAAGTAATATTTTATGTAAGAAAATGATCAGGAATTGGGTCCTGATCAGGAACTGGGTCCGTAACGGTAGGTATTGGCGAAGGTAAATGGAATCATAAAATATTATTCGTCCTGACGCTTATCTCTTATGATAATACATAACTATAACAGATTGCATTGTCATAAACAAAATACGTTGACAACAGGACTGAAGAGCGATAGAGAATATTTTAGTTCATGAAAATGTTCGATCTTCAGTCAGCTCGCCAAAGATTCCGATTGTTGAGATTCATTTGTTGTTTCTTTCAAAAACTATCACTTTTTTAGATTCTGCGGTAAAGGGTCTTCTTTACAGGCTCTCAAGGAGAAACTAAAAGTTACAAGTTTTTATAGCAGACTGTCTAAATAACACTAGTATTTTTGTCCAATCTGCAATGTACTAGTCTCCGTAAGAAACATCAATAGAACCCAGCCACATCGGCCAATAAAACCTAGTCCCTAAGAAATGATTTCGTTGAACCTAAAAATATCACAGAAGCCAATAAACCAATAAATCTAACTACAATCCCCCTCTTCACTTTCAATTACAACAAGTCCAATTACTCCCCGTCACTCGGTAAAATTTTCCAAAAAGAGAAAAATGGGTCAGAGCTCGGGGCGAACGCCTACAATTATACCAAATTAGCCCGCTCCGTGGCACTCGGCTCTTTCATCTCGGTTTCCGCGTTGCGATTCGCGTGCGTGTATATACGTTCATATATATACGCGAATCGGGAATATCGTAGACTAAACACACGCGATCGCGAAGCTCGCGCGCGCGCGTGGAGCCTTCTATCCTCGGAATATATATACACACGCGCACGTGCTCTTTGTACTCGAAGTATATGCTCGAAATGGCGAGTGTGCCGCGCGATTTTCCTGCTCTTTGAGGGATTCACGGGAGGTTTTTATTGTTTTTGTGTATACTCTAAACCTAAAGGATTAAAAACTGACGCAAAAAAGATTAAACTTATAAGTTAAACTGCTGATTCTCTACTTTATAAAAGTAGAAAATGTTATTGTAACTTTTCAAAGAGTAAAGTAGAGATTTTCATCTTTACGGAATGAGTATATACCAAGATTTCTACTTTTTACATATATCTACGCATATAACCTCCTTAGTCAATTTAATAAAATCTTTGCTTGACATATGACTTAAATTCATCTTTATTATGGATCAAAGCATTTATAGTTGATTTAGTTTTATTTATGTACACTGTGATCCATAATAAAGATGAATTTAAGTTGTATATCAAGCGAAGATTTTATTAAATTGACTAAGGAGGTTATATGCGTAGATATATGTAAAAAAGTAGAAATCTTGGTATTTACTCATTCCGTAAAAATGAAAATCGCTACTTTACTCTTTTAAAAGTTACAATAACATTTTTTACTTTTATAAAGTAGAGAATCAGCAGTTTATTCTTTGCAAATGAGTAAACTTCTCAGTTTAATCTTTTTTGCGTCAATTTTTAATCTGTTAGGTTTAGAGTGTAGAGACTTGGGTCCTTTTTACGGACTATTAGAGAGAATAGCTGTATCATAGTTTTACAGACTTCCGATTAAATATTTTGTTAGAATGTAAAGAAGGGAATGGTGCGTTATGCGCTCATCTAAAAGGAAAAAAAATAAATCAGTACACATATAGATTTGTAATTATGTTTACGATTGTATTTCAACAAGAAGTTTACTTCTGTGTTTCTTTGAAAAGTTTCATACAGTACAGGTGACATTTAATGACATGCACCAACGTATTTTAACTCATGCAGTCTAAAGTCCGCCAATACTAACGTGGAAAAAATAATTAAATCCAATTTACTCCATTTCAAAAATTTGAAATACGTTCGTGACATAGTTGTAATTGGTTTTATTCTTATAATATGTGACGTATTCTAAGACGTCTAGATCCTCGTAACGATTGATAATTATGTATTAATTTATTAACTGTTCGTACTTATAAAGAATGCCTTATTTTCCTTGTTCACTCTCTAAATCTGGAAAAGTGTTTTTTACACTTTTTTAATCGATCTGATCCATACATTAGTTTTGCAAAATTTCAAATATATCACGCAGCAATTTTAGAAAAATATTTGAATCTTATGGTACAAAAATGGACCATACGTTCTTAACGGGTTGAAGAGTAACTAAATCATTCATTTTAGACTGATTCTTCTGAATACTTCACTTGAAAGGTGAAAGATAATATTTTTCACTCGAACAAAATGAGTAGTATTAATCACTCGTATTGATCTAACATTTATCACACTGAAATCGTTTGTTTGAAAGTTAATGGTTGATGTGAAGAAAGGTTTTGACTTTTGGAATGTACAATACCTGGTTAATCATAAATAAACTATTTAAACTATTTAACTCAATTAAAAGTAATCGACTTTTTTTACCTATAAGTAATTAATAGAGAACTTTGCTTTCATCTTAAGGAACGACTGGTATACTCTAGAATTGTCGGAATGAAAAATCTCAGTCGAAATGTATCTAATGCCCGTGTCTTCACTCCGATAGAGTGAAAAATCATTCTAAAAGACTGTGAACACAGCCGCCCGATGCATTACAATCGACACTTTTACTCCAAGCTTCCTTACACTGAGAGAAAGGATTCCTTGTGGCAAATGAATCGTGTACTTGCGGAATCGAATTCTCACGTACTTGCCGCAAATGTTAAATTCTTAATAGTTAAGAACTCGAACTTGAGAAAAGTCTATACGAGTAAGATAAACATGCCGACTACGAAAGGTCATATAACGATGCTTTTCAAGCATTAAAATATAAAAAGATCCTATACGTAGACATGTTCATGGCAGGCGAAAATTATACTAACATGCAACGGTTATATAAACATCTTAGAGATATGAAAGAATCATCCGTTGGCAAGCGACTCAAGTACTCAGTTCTTAACCATTAAGACGATACGTCTAACCGTTAAGAAATATTCATTTGACCGTATTCAAATCCACAAAACGTAACAATTAAGAAATATTCTTTGCCGCAAAGAATCCTTTCTCTCGGTGTAGATAGTAAGAAGTATCTTCTACGCTCTTGATTTAATTTCCCTGCGATTCAAATTCTCGCAAACAAGCCAAAAACAAATCCAACTCAGCCAAAGCAAAACACCAAATTCCTAATTTTCCAATCCCCCGCGTATACAAACTTCCTCCCAGCAACTCCACCAGCCCATAAGCATCTCTCCCCGGCGTAAACAAACTGCGCATACTCCCGCGAGTCGAGCGCGCAAAACCCACCGCGCCTCGCGGAGAGCTCAACGCTGCACAGCATGCGCGCGCGGCACGCCGAGGGGGATTGCATTCCGATGCAAATGGTCCTCCCCCTCTCTCTCCCTTTCCTGCCCCGCGGCAGAGCGCGGCCCTTCTCCAGCGCCGCGCTTCCTCCTACTCCTGCTCCTCCGGACTGTATGCGTGTGCTAGGCGGACGCGCGGAGGTTGCATCGGTACACGGAGAGAATTTTCTAATAAAAATTATGACAACATTCGCAGTAAAAATTACCGCGAATGACTATAGAGCTGGAACACTCTAACTTTCCGGCAGTTTTTATTGATATTTACGATAAATTTTACCGTACTGAAGGGTAAAGCTTGCCTGCCGCAGAGTAAAAGTTCCCTGTACGAATCTTAGAGAAAGCCAAAATTTGTGGTAAAATTTGTACGAAATATTTTTTAAAAATCTGGATTTTCTTACAATTGTTGTAGCAGTATCATTAATATTTAAATAAGTAGTACATTATACACATTTATATTTGAGTTAACCTAAAATGTGTACACGCTCAGTTGTTTCCTTTATCAGCTGTCTTCTTTTTCTCAAATCAGACAAATTTTACCATTCAGTGCGGTCAAATTTATAGTCTGTGCAGTAAAATTTGTAGTCAATGAGGTAATTTTTTAGTAAAATATCAGTAAAAAGTGCCAGAAAGTAGGAGTGTCCCAGCTTTATAGTTATTTACGGTAATTTTTACCCTGAATTTCGTTATAATTTTTATTAGAAAATTCTCTCTGTGTATACGCTTTGCGCAGGCGCGCGTATGTCGTGTGTGTGTATGTTGTATTGTAGGTTGGTTTTATGCGAAGTAATGATAATGATTTCTTTGGAAAATAGTGGAGACGGATTGTGATAGAGCGGGGAGCTGGTTTAGGACTATGGTATTTGCTGATTTTGCAGGTGTTAGGAAGAAATTTTCTTATTGACGTTGATTGTTGTACATCTGTAAATCATTTAGTACTATTAGGCTTTGTTGTCATTTTGAGTTTGCATAGAAATACGTTTAGTTACTTAATGAATCGATAGTATCATTTTGGGACAAAGATTTTTTCGTTGTTTTAATATTTTTATGATTACTATGGGAATAGTCGCAGGCGCCCAATGTGCACTTATAGGGGTATCTTCTAGATGTGTCATTTAGAAAAAAGATTTTTTCAGCTCTTTTCTTATAATTCTCGAACAACTTTGGTATTTATGAGAAAATAGTACAGGATTTTTTTTATAGAAATGAATAGTAAGATAAATTTTAATTACCACGTGTTTGTTACATTTTTATTTGTACTTATTAGACCTTTTATATTTAACTATTTGAAGAAAGACTTTAATAGTCATTAGTATATCTATAATCAGTAAAACTTTTGGATGGTGACAATATTTCCACATTGAACGAAGAGATCGTTGAACTGTACACTTTTTTATTGGCTATTAACAAAACCGAATGCTGATTTCACAAGTGAAGGATATTATACCCTGTTAATAAAATTCCTTTTAAATACCAATAAATTATTCTTTCTTTGGATATGTCGTACAAGAATAGAAAACTCAAGCATTAAACACGTACTAACTTTATTATATGTCATTTTTATTTATTTGATTGGATTGGAAATGTGCAAAGTTTATAAAGGAATTTTAAAGGAGGGGAGAGTCGTTAACTTTAGGACTCTTAAAGAGAGTTTTGCACATAAAATCTTTAATTATTAATCAAATTTATCTTAAGTCTCTCAGGGTATGTTTTGAAACTAACAAATAATATACCAAAAGTAAAACAAGAAGACAGATAAGAATTTAAAAGACAAACAAGTGTTGAGTAATTTTGATTCGCACATTTGGATTTGAGCGAGCATAAATCTGCAACCATATGTCCTACGAACTTCCACAATCTCTTAAACCAAAGCTGTACTACATATTTAGCTTCATTTTCGAGTTGGTAGATATATAATACAAACTATCTACAAAAATGACATGTACTTTGATCCAAATATCTTTCAGCCTTACCCAGCAAACCCTAAAATATTTCAAAACACTTTCGTCACCTCCCATCTTCACACTATCAACCATCCCACATTCAATTCTCGCAATCCACGCAATTTCCACAAAACGCGCGCGATTAGGCCGCTGCACTGCCATCATTATACGCAAAGAGGGGCCTATATAAACCCATGCGAGGCGTTGATTTATTCCGTTGACACTCGCGCGCGCGCGCAGCGGAAGAATTCACTCGATAATGATAATCTTGAAATACGACGACGCTCAGTAGAGCAGCACCAGCAGCTCCAATAGTCACGCGCGGGACTAAAAATAACGATGATTAATAATTGTAATAAAATGGCAGCGCGAGGTGCAATAAAATATTTCTCAAGAGGCATCGATTATATAGATCGAGTAAGCCGCGAGAGGCCTGTTGCAATTTTTCATGAATAATACGCATCGTTTGTATCGAGAGTGCTGGAGTGGGTGTACGTGTCTAGGAAAGGAAATTCTTTTTCTTTGGTTGTTGGTTGATAAGGACGGTGACGTGAAGTAAGTCATGATGTTAAATATATTGTGAATTTTGATTTGCTGAGGTTTGTCATGATTTTGAGTGGTTATCGTTGGGTTTAGAATATACTGTTGAAAACATTTTTTGCTTTATTATTAGCGCTATTACCAGGGTTTGAAAGAATTATCTAAATGACTTAGCTCGTTCTTTCAGTTGAAACCTCGTACGTATACAGTCATAAAGGGATCCCCGGTAGGAGAGGTTATAGTTATTAGTTAATTTGGTAAATCATAGCTCCCGATATCTAACTTTACATTCCAAAGTATATTGTTTCCATGCATTAAAACAAAATTTATTACCTACAACTCAAGTTGTTATGCAAAATTTTCTGCGGAGCTTTTAGTACTTGCAAGCTTTTCACACGCAGATTTGTCTGCATTCATATCGACGTCCCTTACAAAGACTAGCGCATTTCAAATTTCTCAAAAACTCAAAATTAGATTTTATGATTAATTCTAACACTTTCTTTGATCCTCTACAAAAATTATAGTTTCTGTCCAAACTTTTGAAAATTGCTATTTTTTGTAGGAGATTTCTGACAAGAAATAGTATTCTTTTAGAAATCTGAACTGTTGTGCTAGTCTTCCTATGGGAGTTCGATATATTCCATATAAATTAAAAAAAAAATTTTAAAACTTTTACTAGCATTGGAGACACCGTACAATTTAGGTATTTCTATTTAGATGATAAACACAAGTACGGAGCATCCCACCGTTACAACTAGTTCTTAATGTTTATCAATGAATTAAAAAGTCTGCACGCAACAACCTTGCCAAAAAAACTACCAGGAAATCTACCCAAAACTTCTACAGATTTTCCACACCATAGACACATGTATACAACAAACGCACAAACTCCAAAATCATATTTCACCTCCAGCCTCCCCTCACACAAACTCCAAAATCCAACGCCCATACTCCAAACATCGCAATATATATATATATATATATATATATATATATATATCTACATACACACGTACACGCGTATATAGAAAAGCGCGCGAACGATCCGCGAGCGCGGAGCCCAGCGCTAGCGGGCCAAGAATTCCGCGAATTTCGCGGCGGCGCAAGAATCTTTGGCTCGAGCGCTGACATTTTTGAGATACCTCTCTCGCGCTCTGCCTCGCCGCTGGCTCTCTCGTATATATACACACACACACACACACACACATATATATATATATTTATATATATATGTTGCCTTCAGCTTCGGCTTCGGCAACAGCTTCGCTCCTTTCCTCTCGCGGAGATAGAGATAGAGAGAGAGAGAGAGAGAAAGAGGGAGGAAGAGAGAGATAGATAGATGAGAGCGGAATGTTAATTGCCCGTTTATTTTTGCCCGTGTGCGCGCGAGTAAGAGAAAGAGAGAGAGAGAGGGCGTCTTGCTGTGTATGTATATACGTATACATTCTTGCCGCTGGTCAGTCATGGGCAGAGAGTGTGTATGCATGTATATATCTAGATATGTACGGGTTGTGTGTGTGTGTGTGTGTGTGTGTGTGTGTATTTGTGAGATGGGGATATAGAAGCCTTTTCGCCAACGGTATTGTTGCCTTGTTGCGCGCGGATGCCTGTGTATTTTTTTTCCTTTTTTTCTTAGGGGGAGAGAGGCTTAGGGCATGGTTTTAGTGTGTATGGAAGATGTAGGATGTATTGAAGTTGCGTAAATGGATGCGCGTGCGGAGGTTTTGCGTGAAAAAGTGCTGGATGTACAGTTAGCAGACTGAAGTTTGGAATGGGAGTATCGGATACTTTCGTTCTAGATAAACAAATAAGGAGCAATTGAGAAAAAACATTTTCTCTCCAAATTAGGCAGGATAGGGAATACAAGGATAACATTTTGTTTCATCCATTTGCGTGTCATGGAGAATGTAAATGTATTTTTCTAATAATCAAAGATCGTTGGAATATTTATTAACTGTACTTTTGTTTTTTTTTCTGTTCTAGGTAAGTCAACTTGTAGATCGTTGTATTCATTTGGACCTAATCCTGATAATTTGTGAGTACGTACAGTATATTTAATTATTGAACGGTAGTATTAATCAGTATTAATCTCAAACATCAACACTATTGGGTATTTTGGACCCAGAGCCATCTTAAGAATCATATTATTTTCAAAATATTGTTTATCATCAATGCAATAAACTTCGGTACTTTCTTACCTGCATCATCATATTTTTTGAGATCCTGGACTACAGATTCGACACAAAGATGTTGAATTTGATGCATTACGAGCTAACATATCGGCGAAATTCTAAGTTTCAGGTCCATTGGGGTATTGACATTGACTAAAATAGTGTGGAACTCTTTTATTATCATTATATAATAAATGTTAAAATTCCCATGTAAAGAAAAAACTGTTAAACGAAAAAGAAATAATTTTAATTGATCTATGAAGACTTACATTTATTAGGCATTTACTAGGTCTATTAGGTGTTTACCGGTACTAGTTTTACGATAACCGAAAATTTTGGCTTATATTTGCTAAAAGTAGGCCATTAGTTCTACGTTTTCTAGCAAAAACTTTTCCTGATGAAACAGCTTACAAATGCTCTAATTCTCTAAATTCACCACTGGTTGGGTGCCTTTAACAAACAATACTTTTTCTAAAAGCTGCCAAGCATTCCTCAACATTCACATCCATTCTCAAACTCCAAAACCAAATCCAACTTTAAAGCACCTACCAATCACTGCCAACAAATCTACAATCTACTCCCCCCCCCCCTCCTTACCAAAAAAAGACCAATCCAAACTCGGTCACACGACGATTCGCGAAATAAAGCGAATCTATACCATATACCTATACTACAGCACGTCTCCTACGTTTGAAGCGCCTCGACAGGTGTTCCTCGTGCTCCGCGCAAACACGCAAAGTACATTAGCGCGGCCGCGAGATATCGATCTTGGAATGGTTCCATCGACGCAGCGTCGCGACGATGACGAGAGGGGGTTGTGCTGCTGCAGGCGTGCGAGGGGAAGAATGCGGGCTATCTTGGTACGCGGAGGTCTTGGGTATAAATGATATTTTGGGGAGGGTGGGACTTCTTGTGGGGAGGGTAGCCTTATTAGGAGCGATTTGCATTGGAGTACGGAGGGATGTTGGGAGAATTTAGTGGGTATGGAGGAAGTGGGGGGAAGGTTTGGTTGGAATTCACGTTTTTGAAGTATGTCTGAGAGTTGAGTTTTGAGTTTTGCAGTGTGATTGACACTTTGAATCGCGGTGGGTCCTGGTATCCTTGTGTTTAGTTTTTTTAAGTTTGAAGTACCTTCAAAAAATGTTGAACGCTTGATGCTTTCGAAAGAAAGTATGGATGTTTCTCTAATGATGACAAATATTTGTCGTTTGTGCTGAAATAATTATTTATAAGCGCAATTGGATTCTCAAATTTTACTCTTTTGCGTAAAGTAATGCGTAGTAATGATGAACCTACCCTGGTAGAAACGTTCCCCATATGTTTGCCAGATTTTACTCTATTTTATAGGGAATGGCCAATTTCTGCTTAAAAGTCTGGCCAGAAATCCCGCTACCTGTCGACGTTTTCTCGTCAGAAACCTGACCAACTTATGGTTAATGAATAAATAAATAAAAAATAACGTTTAACGAATTTTTATAAGTTGATAATGATTATTATGTCATGGATTTAATAGCTTATTGTTAATAGAATGCTAAGATATATTTGGGATAGATTCGAAATAAAAACTAAAAACTTATTTCATTAAAAGTTTTTTTAAGGTTAGAGTTTTATAATTAAATAAGACATAAAAAAATCAAATAAATAATCGAATAAAAATTTACATGCTGTTTTAACGCAGAAGTACTATAATGGGATTTACATTTTCAATAATTTTTTAGGATTATGTAAGCTATTTAGATTTTCTATAAATTTCTGGTCAGATGCTGGTTTATTTCTGGCGAACTATTAGGAAACGGATCTGCCCAATAGATCGTGAACCGACCATCTAATATGCTCAATTTTCTACCAGGGTACTATCGTACAAAAGCGTTGGATCGACACCTTTACAATATGTATTAATTCAACCTTATAATTTTGTAAATTCAAAATAATGTATCCCTCAGATACAATAATTTTTAAAAAATTTGTCGCTATATTGAATCCGTAATTTTGAATTTTAAAAATCTGACGCTATTTTTCTCATAAGATACAAAACAAATCGTTTATACATCGTTAAAATCAAAATGATCCAGTAAATAAATTCTTGACTTAAAAGGTTAAATAGATGTCTTTATGAATAGCTTAAGTGTAGATCGCTAGATTAAATGAAAAACAATAATAAATCCCAATTATTTAGTAGTATACAACAAATTTGTAAAAGGAAAGAAAAATTCTTTACAAAGCAAGAAACTGTAAATACTTTTCGACGATTCAAAATACACTGTTATACTTTATGATGCATCTGTATTTTATATAATAAAACGAACATTCATTTGTGCCGTTTGAGGGAAATTAGGAGCATTTCGTACAGCGAATCACTTGGTGTGAAATTTCACACCGCACGTGCTGAATTTTATTTTACGCGATTCCAAAGTGCATATTATATCTTTGCTCTGTTTCCACGTGGTTGCAATATAATTAATAAATTATCTCTGTAAATTATCTTTATTAGAGGAAACATCATGTAATTAAAGTTTAATTATACCTTTTTTTCATCAATAAAATTGTTAGTTTATTTTTATTTCGGCGTGAAGAAACTAACATGTCGATTAATCGAGTGTCCTCAAAAAGTTATACATGAATTTATACGATACTAAAGAAAAAGTGTTTTAATACAATTTCTTTTGGCTCTTCAGCAACTTTACACTAATATTTTTGGCCTCGTAAAGTGTTGTAATTAAGATGTCCGAAACGTTGGAACTCATTAATAAATTCTCGTCGCAGTAATCAATAATTGTTAAAAAATGCAATTGCATACAATTATATATTCCATTCTTCTTCTGCATCTTCTTCTTCTTCTTCTTAATCTCCTCCTCCTTCTTCTTCTTCTTCTTCACGTACAATAAATCCGTAAATTCCACACTCTTCACTCGTCCACGTGGACGCGACGTAAGATACGAACTCTCTTACCCAGAGTCACGCTGGAATTCCTTTCATTAAGGCCATTCATTGTCTCTCATCTTTATGCCCTCGATATATATAAAAGGCCGAGTACACTCCGCTCGGCCATCGGTCTTCTTCTTTTTTTTTACCGGGCTTTTAAAAGCGTCGATACCGCTGGCGCGCGGACAGACGTCGAAAATATCTCTCCATTTTAGCCGCGTGCCAAGAGCTCTCCTGCACGCTGTGCAAAAACGCGGGGAACGAACTGCAACCTGCGAATCGCGCATAAAGCGAAGCTGAATGCATCGCATATGGGGAATGATCCGTTTTCGGACGCGGACCTGCTGACTTTCAAATTCGCATTAATTAGGTGTAACAGGGAGGAATGTTGGCTTGCAGGTATCAGTATTCTAGTAGTAAGGGATTCCGTTTTTAGACCACTAAATGGCTAGTACAGAAGCAAAATACAGAAAAAGTTATCTACTTTTCCGGTCACGACGCAACGCTTTTTCTCTTCGAGCTTGTCAAAATAGTCTAACTTAAAGCAAAAGTTATGTTATTTCCGGGCTAGGAAATAAGTAACAAGCATGCTCACTGGTAAGTGAGAGAGACTAACTATGGTGAAATAGAATTCTTGTATATCGACGCGAATAGTAGTATAAATATCTCTAATACCAATGTTTATTACTTGTAATCTTGTAAATTAGCTTTCTCAATTGAATTTTTCAAGTTATAATACAGGAATAAAGCGATAAAAAGCGTTTCATTGCAAGCAAAAGACTACCTATTGATCATAGCCATTAACTAGTTTCCATTATTTTTAATGAACAAATTTCTACTTGGGTATAATTCTTATAGACTGTGGTATAGTTGATTCGTAAACTTTTTTACGATACCTTATAGGTACAAATTTTAAAAGCATGTGACGTCACTCAAAGAGCCTTCTACAAGCTAAGACTTCTGTAAATGTAGGCTTTTTCAAGTAAAAAAAAAAATAAAAGTTGCCTTAGACTGCTTAATACAAGTGCATGATGTACTATTCTTAGTACCAGATAAGTTAAATAGAAACTTTGCGAATATTATAAGCACAATATATCTTCGATACCCAACTGTCAATAATCGTCACACTATATCTTGATGTTATTTTAATTAATTTCTAGTTCTACTTTTCGCATACAGTGAAAATAAAAAATCGTGGCTGATAAATGAAGCGTTGCTTAATTAACATCAAAGCAAAGAAAAAACAACCGTTTGATAGATCGAAAAGCAAGAAAAAACAAAATAGCTGACTCGTATGATGTATACCTAAACCGTCAGTAGAGAGGACATTTACCCTAATAATGTATGTACGAGCACTGAATTAAAAGAGAGAAGGAAAGAGAGAAAGAGTAACCAAACATAACTGGACGCCATCAGTAACGAATCGAGTCCGGACTCACCGCGAGAGTTGCACGGAAAGAAGGAGAGAGAGAGAGAGAGAGATACAGAGAACATTGACGCGGCGATGCTCGAAGCGAGGCTGCAAAGGCGAACCGAAGCTTTTCATTGGCATATACCGCTGGCGTGCGAGCTAAAAATATGTTGCGCTCGGTGCGTTGACGGTCGTTTTTCTTGTCTCGAAACGATGCCTTCACTGAATTCTTCGCATTCTTCGGTTTGTGTGGGTGGATGTATATTTTGGGTGTGGTTTAGTGTAATATTTTACAGGAATTCCAAGCAGCGTTTATGTACTCTCTAAATTTGAATCAGCGATTTTTACCAAGGTATAGGTATATTACTGGAGAAATCAGTGGTTTACTTAATCACAGCAAACCGTGCGTGTGCATTTTCTCACAGTGCAATGCCACTGATTCGAATTTAGAGAGCATTCGATGGGAACCTATCGCGAACATTATTCAGGTTCCGCATACATGTTTGCTACATAGTATGGTCTGGTTCAGTTCACGTGAGTGGCATTTGTAAAAGAGATGGCTCGCACTGAAGTCATCGTACAACACATCATGTAGTTCAGCTTCTTATTAGAACGTGCATGTTTGTGATACCATCGAATGTACTTCTTCATTTACAATTAAACCGCAATTTAGACCCATGTCATGAATTAATATCGAAGAAACCGATGAAATTTCAGCACCTCCTCTCGACAGAAAAGCAACCATTCAAAATTCGCAACTCGATCCCTCAACATAGATAACATTCCCAACGTCACAACCAACCAACCAGCAGCATAAATTACAATCATCCTCGTGCGATAAATCCGCGAAAATATCGCGCTCCACAAAAGCCTATAAATAACCCGAAAAAAATCCTCCTGCTTTACCACCTCTGCACTGCAGCCGCAGCAGCAGCAGCAGCAGCGGCAGCAACAACTCCTCGAGTTATTATTATCGCCATTATTCCGCCTTATTTTTAGCAGGCCCAAAGCGCATAAAAAAGCCACGTATACGCTGCTGCAGCTACCACTGCAAAATCGCGGTAGCCGCGGGCCAAAAGGCGCAAGGGACAGAGACGAAGAGAGAAAACTTATCTCTTCAAAAAGACCCAAGGTAGCATATATAAGAGCAGCGAGGAGCGAGCTCGCGCCGCTACTACCTATCCGCCAAGTGGATGGGACACGATCTTTGCGGGATACCAAGAGAGAGAGAAGAGAGAAAGAGAGAGAGAGACGAGAGAAAGAGAGAGAGAGACAGAGGAGTACCAAGCGTACAAGAGAGAAAGAGAAAGAGAGTGTGGGTCGTCTTTAAAGCCAGTCACGGTGACTTGGCACAGCAGCGGCAGCGGCAGCAGCACGGCTCTCTGCCACGAGGGAGATTGGAATGTCTCCCGTCCACCCGTCCTCTCTCTCTCTCTCTCGAACGCGACGCGAGTTTTCTCCATCTTTCTCTCTCTCTCTCGTACTGTCGGTCGATCCCCTCTTGCCCCTCTCCTCTCTTCCTCCCTCCCTCTCCACGCACCCTTTTCGTAGTGGCTACCGGAGTTACGCTCGTAGGGCTCTGCAGCAGCAGCAGCAGCACGGCTCGGCTCAGAGGCCGTTGTATCTTTCCTCTCTCCTCGCTTCCCCCCCTCCCTCTTCTTTTCTTTCGTCGGGACGAGTATACGCGAGAGAGTGTCGGAGGGAGGGGGAGTGGGGGGAAGTAGCGAGGGGCCCCGCGTGCATGCGGCCGAAGGCTCGCGGAGAGACACGAAGCGGTACAAGCCGGATCAAAAGTTGGAGTGTTGAGATGCAGTGCAATGAGAAATATGGGGATGAATACGTTGGATAGGAGATTATAATTTCATTGCACTTACAGTCGGACATCGACGACTGCTCGAGCTCGGGAAACATAACCTCGAACAATTCTTGAGACACCTGACAACCTTTCTACCTGCCAATGTTTGTAGCTAGTCTGGCTTGTATGTAAAGTGCGAATTGTGAGTATCTTATGTAGCAACGGCACCAACTTTAGCCATAATTAAAGAAGAAGCAGATAAAAGTTAACCCTGTAGGGATGTGTGTTGCTCTTATAGTCGAACCTCGAACACCGTTCGAGCTTGGAAAAAATAGCCTCAAACGCTGTTCGAGCTCGAGAACAATAACCTCAAACTCTGTTCGAGGCATCTAACCTTTCTTTTCCAGCCATTGATAGCAGCTAGCGATGCCTGTATGTAAGGTGCACATGGTAATATATACCTTATGCCATACTTGCTTACCTGGGATACAGATCAGTCGACTTACTCAAAAGAGTAATAAATTATCATGATGCACTATATGTACCTAAATAACTGGATGGAAAACCTCGTTCATAAATGCAGTGAAACTGTTATAGGTTAGATAAGAGTAGGGCCACGAATCGTGTTGAATACGATCCGAGAGTAGAATATCCAGCAGTATTCGAGGTCGAAAATGTCACACCTCTGGATTACGGATTTAAACGAAGCTTTGGGCAATGATTTTGGGTACTTGGAACTCAGTACTCTAATAAACCGTTCAAATTGGCCCCTATTACGTAGCTAGAACTAAAAGCATTATCATGGTTCATATATTTATTTCCAAATAAGGTTGATAGAGACTTTTGAATGGGATAGTACCACTATATAGGTATATTGACAACATTAGACACAAACTTTCAATGGCTTTATTTTAATAACGTGATGGCCAGGTATTGTTTTTCTTCTTTTGTATAATACATCGAATTATTATGTGTAGTACATCAGTTTTTTCTTTAAATCATAAGAGAATTTTCCTAAAAGAAGTTAACATGAATGTATACCATTGATACAGGCTTTTGGAACAGAACTTACACGTTAAATGTTGAAACTTCAAAGATGAATATCTTAGTAGAGTAAAGGTACAACGTTTTCAAATGTTAAATGTACATAAATGACATTATCCTAAAGACATTAAAAATTCGAGATCATTCTTGAGAAACTCATATTTTGCTACATCCACCTCAAGCTGCTTTGAGCCCTTCGGTCTGCAGCAGCGCCGAGCTAAAGTCAAGCTGCAAAAGGGTGCTGCAAGAGAAAAACAGAAACGGAAGAAGAAATATATTATAGGCGCAAGCAACAGAAAAATAAGAGCCGAGAGAGGAATGAAATGCAGCATCAAAAAAGAAGTAAAAGAAAGGAAGTTTTAGTTACGAAAAGCACTGCGAGGAAACGTCAGAGATGAAAACGGAAATGTGGCTGCTACCGCGGCGCGTATCTCTATACGCGAGTGGTTGGTTATGGTAACTGGTTAATGCATACTGGTTTATTAATGCTGGGCAGCATTCCAGAGGTAGCGGCGGCCTATCAGCGTCGCGCGCTCTGATAGTAGCATAAACTTTTGATAGATGATGCTGAGGAACGGAAAAGGAGGAGGTGGTATGGTCGCGGAAGAGGGATGAGCTGGAGATTGGAAAAAATTTTGAAAATCATGGAATGAAAGAGATTTAGCAAGGAATGCAGGGATGAAAAATGGAAGAATGAGTAAGAAAGAAGTAAAGTGGCGAGTGGCTTGGTATGGTGATGAAGTTATGAAGGGAGAAGTTACTAATAGAGACCTCTTTCACGATTTTTTAGAATTTATGAAATATTCGTAGTTCTATGATTAATAGTACAACAAGACAGCAGAATAATACATCAAAGTGAATAGAATAACTAATGTCAAACCTAGTAGAAGAAGAACAAGAAAATTAAAATGAAGTCGAGAAAGAAAAGAAAATAGTTTGATTTGTTGACGAAAGAAGAAGAAGTAGTTAGTAAGGAACTCTTTCATCACAATTTACATGAATTTCTCTCGTTTTAGAATTCTATTCTTTTAGCTTTTGCAAAAACAGACAAGAAGTAATAATGATTTTTAAATAATAACATTTTTTATAGTTCTATGCTCAACAATACAACGAAACTAAAGACAAATATTGCAAGCTGTAAAGCACAAGCAAAACTAAAACTAGAAACAGAAGAGAAACGAGAAAACGAAACAAATGAACAAAGAATAAATTTTCTTGAAATTTCATTGTTTTCTGTTTCAATCTTAGTAACAGTCAATAAATAACGAAAAAAATCTGAATCTATAAGGCGTATTGGTACTCCTATGTTCAACAATATAACAACACTAAATATGCTAAGAAAAGAAAAAGAGCAAGGAAAATCAAGCCTAGAAGAAAAAGAATGAGAAGAACGTAAAAGAAGTCCAGAAAGAAGTTAAAAAGAAGAATACCAGAGGTAGAAGCTAAAGTGCAGCATCGAATCGTTTGGAAATACCTCGCTCGCGTACTACCGTACGCAAGTTTTCACATTCCTCGCTGTTCCTTCCTCCTCCCCTTTCCTCTCCTCTACCTCGACGAGATGAACAATGTTAACGACCACGCGCGCTGCGCGGAGAGCTTCGGGATTCCTTCGTATCTCTTTCTTTTCACGCTGAACGCGATACATATAAATAGGACTGTACGTCGTGGTGGCAGCGGAGATCACGAATGTATACATTTTTCTCCTTTTTTCGTTCAACCTATTTTTAGAAAACGTTACATATCGGAATTCCGTGGCGTTCGGGCCTCGTTGCTCGCTTTGTACGCATCCATCTCTCTCGTTGACTCTTCATTTTCTTCGTTTCGTTTTCATTTATCTTGCGCCCTTTTCTGCGCTTCGCGAGCTCTCTTCCTATAACTTCGCGCAGCAGAACTGGTTGCGTCTTTTCTTTTTTGGTGCTGTAGGCAGGTTTTGCGCTTGGTGGGCAGGTGCAACCTTTTCCAGTTTGCTCTTCGATTATATCTGCTACGTGATGATTCGTGATTTTTGTGGGCTCATGATAGATTTCATTGATGGAGTATTGAATGCTTTCAGGTTGATTATGTACTTTAAGATCGCGATGTTATATGGTTAACTAATTCAAAATCTGAGATACTTGATTTCTTGATTTGCTGAATTCCTGACTCTATTACAAGAGGATATAAAAGTATCTTTCGAATTCTTACTTTTAAATAAACTTTTTCAAAACGTACTACTAGGCCTTTTGACAAATCTTAAATGACCAATCTTCTGATTACATTTTCAACCAATTCCATTCATAGTTGACAGACAAAAATTGTTTAACATTATGTTTATACAATCTAACAAGGATGTTAATCCTTTAACGCCAAAACTTCTTCATCGCTAAGAAATAACGTTTGTTTTTGTATACTTTATCTAACAATGGTCTAAACCTAAGCAATCATAGATTTGGGTAGGCCATAAATTAAACTTGACTTTTTCAGGACGGGATTGGACTTTAAAATAGTATATTGTGTACCATGGGGGAAAAGTAGGCTCTTTTCGCCCGCATGTGAGATTTGCAATACGAATCGAAGGCGAGCAAGTACGAGCCGAAAGCGAATGGTGCACACTGTATTTTTTGTCAAACATGTATTGCTAACATGTTTTTTTATGCCTCTGAAGCGGAACTAAATTTTGCCGTTCTTCGACATGGTGCAAACACATGCTTGTTAGACTGTAAAATCAGTCTACTAAAGTGTTTAGATCCACCTAAACATGTGGTATCATCCGGATGGTACCCCACGTTTAGGGGTACCCAAAATCTCTTAGGTCTTATTTTCGAAAATAAGCCTATTAGAGTGTTAAGGCGCACCTGAACATGTGGTATCATCCGGATAACACTTGATGTTTAGGGGCCTAAACCCACTTAAAGCTGATTTTCGGAAATGTACCCGCCGGTCGGAAAACGGCCACTTTAGTCCCGCTATATGGGCATGGAAAGACGCGTTTTCGTGCAAGTGTGACAAAAAATATTTTGTTGGCATTTTACTTTAATATGTGTTGAATCAATGATAGCAATAGTTATTTCCACAAAACTGCTAGTCCAAACTATGTTTTTTAAAGCACAAAAAATGTTCTATACTGCTTCAGAGCCTTTTTCGTAATGTTCCCGAAAGACTTTCATTTAGTACTTCTATTTGGTCGGAAAGAATATTGTTTCTACTTTATAGGTACCAATGGCTCAGCCGTATCAGAAACTATCATAAGGGTTAAGGATATCAAGTTCCCTAAATTAAAATTCAGCTTCCAACTACATCAAAGAACCATTGATAAAATTTGTTGATGAGAATCAAGCATCACAAACGTTTTTCATCCATCCACAATCATCATAAAAAAAATATTCAATTTTTCAATAAATTCCTCGGCGCACCAGCACTCACCGAACAATCGAGCCTAATTGCATTACGCGCCGCGTACACACTCCTCTCTTCCTCCACGATCAATTTTCTTATTAAATTCCCGTTGGTCGCGCTGCATCGTATAACCCTTCCAGCTTCATTTGTACCTTTTTTGCACTCCGCTTACTCTCTTTCTTTCTTGCTCTTTCTCGCTGACTCCTCCGTCAGCTCTTTTACGGCGTCGAGCGCTGCCGTTGGCCGCGGCGGCGAGTAATGGCTTTGACCTTTAAGGTCGAATTTCGATGTGTAGTGGGACTACGCCAATGAGACTCGTCGACGTCCTGGAGAATAAAGAAGGAGAGAAGAATTTCGTCCTTTTTTGCGCGGTACGAGCGGCGCGCGAAGGTGAGGAATTGAATTTCTCGAGACGCGCCGTATCGAATCCTTGGACGTTAATTTGTTTACCCGCGCGCCGTTTATTAAAAAAAAGCTACGCGGCGTGAGGATAAAATGCTGAATGCGATGAAAAAATTATTTATTCGTATGTATATATTTTTAAATATATTATTTATTGTAATTAGAAGTCTATAGGGAGCTTCGCATACCTTCTTTTATTATACACTTTTTATACCAAATTTGAATTTCGCGCTCAAGTGAAGCGGCCAATAAACGATACTTCACATGGTTACAAAATGGTGTGATCTTTCTTTTAGGAAAAACAAACATGGCTCTGAAAAACTAACGGTATTCCAGCAGCAGAGCGTTCGTAAATACATTGTTCATACAAATTTTATTATAAATCGATAATGATTCGTTAAATATATTATTTATTCCAAAACAAGCATGACATTGAAAAATTAACAGAATTTTAGCAGCAGAACGTTCGTGGAGTAAATTTGTTCACCAGTGAAAAATATAGTGTGCACTAATAACATGAACTCTCGGTAACTCGAACAAAAATTACAGTCAAAGCATAATACGAACTTCGAACTGCTTTTAGGTCCGTACATAGGTATTTACTCGATTTACACGAATAGCAATCGAATATCACGTCACGTAAACAAAACTGATTTCCAGTTTATAACGATGAACCTTGAATTTGTGACCTTTGGATGACACATTTTTATGAAACCTTGGGAGATATTTTCTGATGTCAAAAAATGAAAAAATTTATCCAAGACTTACTTATATGAACCCGTGGTAAGAAAAGGATCAAATAAGTTATACTTATTTTATTTTTATAAAATATGATAAAAATTTACCTTGATATACGAATGATAATAGCTCAGCACATAGATATTTTAAAAAGCGTTTTAAAATAAAAAATAATAATTCAATTTGAATCTTGTTATGTTTAAAAATATAATATTTCAAAATTATGCAAGTATAAAATATTATAGCAATAATTTACAAAAAAAGCACCTGTTTATATAATTTCTTTCTTTAACTTTCTTTACGTCAATTTTCAAACTTGTATAAGTATTTAAAATGATAACGTTTACAAACGTAACACGATTCAAGCAGTATCAAGCAATATTTCACAACTAATAAACGGCTATAAAAATACCGTAACATGCAACACGTATCCATTATGATCAAATTAAATTAAAACTAAAAGAAAAACAATTAACGCCAGAAAAATTCATATATAATTTTAGCAGCAAAACATTCGTGTCTTATAAATTATAAAACAAACATATAGTAAAAAAACCTCATTTTTCTTACTACAAAGCAACCTTTCCTAGCAAACCTTCTGCTACTCCCAACCTCCAAAAAAGAACGAAAACAAAAAAATATACTCCTTCCAACTTCAATGCCCCGCTAGACATCGCGCTAACAAAGAAAGTGAAACGTGGAAGCAGCAGCGTTCGCGTAAAACGAGAAGTCGCCGCAATGTACGCAGCTGCTGCGGTACATATATATATATATATATATACACACACACACACCTCTATAACAGCGAGTGCTTTCACGCATGGAAAAAGCGATTAAGTCATCGAAAGGTCACGCCTTATCTTCGCGGCTCGCGGAATGCAGGCCTCTTTCCCTCTCGCTCGCGCTCTTTCCTCTTATCGCTTGGTTGTTATCGCGCGATAAGAGCCGCGACGACGACGACGACGACGACGACGACGACTACGAAAAAAGAAAAGAGTGTATTCCGGTCTTTTTCTTTTTGTTTTTCCGTACGGTCCAGTCGCTGCTCCTCCTCGAACCTTTCGTGTATATAAATAAGAGCGACGGAGCCCGACGCTTTATGAATAATGTCTTTATTAAGGCGGAGATAGGAGTAATCTCGCGCGCTAGAATGTGTGTACCGAGGCAGGAGCGAGATTGGAATTCTCGTTTTATTCGAAAGTCGCGCGTAAGAGGAGTAGTCGCTTGTGATGTTATATATTTCGTTGGCTTGTTATCGGTTACAAATGTTGTAGGCAGAGTTTTTCTGCTTGCGTGTAGCTGTTACTTTTTACCGAGCTGTTGATGAGGGCATGGAGAAAAACACAAGCTACGTAAAAAAATGCATTGTACCGTGAAAGAAAGTGTGCGTTTGTAGCACACGGTTAAAAATGAATTCGTAATATTAGTGTTATATTTTTTTGCTACAATTTTAAAATGTACGTTTGTTTGCAAAACTAAGAAACTTGTGTATTACTATTTCATTTACATTTTTGTGTAAAAATATCGAGAAATATTCGTTTGTAAACTGTCTATCCATATTTTAATTCTAAAAGTAACATACACAAATTGTGTGTTATCCATCTCTAACAAATAAAATATATTGATTTTTCAACCGCGTTCAAGCCTTCAATCAATCTGCTTCTAAGCATGAAAAATATTTTCAAAATCGAATATGAATACGTTTATTCCCAACGCATTCTAAACAATCCAGACCTAGAACAATAAAAACGCTTTGAATATTAATAATCCTCTAAGTTCGCTCTGCGAACAATCGACATTGTTTGATTTCTCGCGAATGATCATCATCGCCGCGCAAACTCATTATGTAGAATCCCCCCCGTAATGGTATCGCAAATAAGGTGTAAAGCCTCCCCCCCCTAATCGATCGCTTCTCGGTAAATAGTCGCGCGCTATTTTCATCTTGTTATTAGCGTATTTTCTTCGGCGAACGTCGAGTGGGTGATAAAAAAGAAGAAGGCGGCGAAGTCTGGTTTGGAACGCGAGGCAATTGCTAATTTCTATTTTAGAAGACAGTATCCGAGATTAGATTAGACTTATTGCATGTACGATGATTTTTATAACTTTTGTTTACGAGCGTTCTTGTAATTCAATAATTGAGGTTTGCAGAGGTCAGTTGCTTGGTATTTTTGCACTGCGGTTGATAAAGTTAAATTTGATTACGCAAGCGTTTGAGAATGCTTATGTTGTACGTTTAATAATCAGGAAACTTTCATCTTACGAGCAATGAATACAAACTACAGACTTAAATCTTAAAAAATAAGAAAATTAATTTAATAAAGTAATAAAATTTCAATCTTCATGCATCATCCCTCACTTATAATCCAATAAATAACGCAGCCTTAAACCAGTTTAAATTGGCTCAATTTTTTACGCCTCAACCGTCTTATCGTCATCCATCAATCTCCACACCAGAAACCTCTCATAAACCCCAAAAATCTCTCCATCGTAAATCAATAACTCTCCTCGGCCTATCCATTCAAAAAATCTTCAGTGTAACATGTACAAAGGGAAGAAAACACGAAAAGAACTCCCAGGCATTATATACACTATTTCCGCCCACGCGCGGAATCCAGCGGTAAAAACTCCCGCGCGAACGAAAGCGTCTTACGAAATCTCGATAGACGATTTCTTACACACATCCACCCGCGACGTGAATCACGACACGAGCGCCGGAATTATATTCGTACGATTTCGGTGCTTAATGAATCGGTTCTCGGCTGTTTCGTAAGCGTCGTCGCATCTCCGAGAGTCTTTTTGGACGACTGTTTATAATGCGTCTTACGGATTATTGTATATATTTTAAGGTGTGTTTTTGGGAGCTGGATTATATGGCGATATCAGATGCTTCGTTTTTTTCACGTGTGGTTGACGTTTACTGTTGCTGCTGCTGTTGCTGCTGTTGACCGGTTTTTTAAATTATATTTTTTTGGTGGATTGTCTGCGTTGGACTTCCATTCATCGAGAGAAACAGTTATCAAGATTGTAGTTTGTAATTGTTTTTTTCTGAATGTTCGGTTAGTTTCTGATTGATATGATGAATTCTAATGGCTGTTGCATATGGAAATGTGCATACTTTTTTAGGAATGCTTATTTATTTATATGTGACTAATTTGATTCTTTTTATTCCAGTCTCACCTTTTCGTACATGATATTTCTTCTTTTGTAATGAATTATTTTTTAATTGTAAATGTTTTTAATAGTTTTTAGGTGATGCTAAAAATAAAGGCAATTCAAGAGCTGTATTATTTTATCATTAAAAAGAAATCTCAATCACAATTATATCTATGCTTGTAAACGATGAAGTACTAAAATCTTCTTAAATTTATCAGTGCAGCAAATTTTGTGCACATAATCGTAAAATGTGCTCACAATGGACCACTTAGGTACTATTCTTACATTATATATATATATATATATATATATATATATATATATATATATATATATATATATATATATATATATATATATATATATATATATATTTTTAAAGCTACGTGAAAAACAAATCTGAAGTTTCTGTTCGTTAACTATAGATACATAAGTGAAAACCCAATTTCATTTCTACGTCTTATATTTCTAGAATTATGGTTATAACAATACGGAATCAATCGATTTTTCATTACTTACAAAAGAAAAAATTCGAAATCAAAGGATAAAACGTGACCAAGAATCAATAAATCTGGAATTGAATCATTGAGAAACATAAAAAAAACTTCCATAACGTCTGAAAGACTCCAAAACAATGCCGAAGATCCCCGCGATAACATTTCACATCGACACTCGATTTCATCAAATCATCGCAATTACGACCTCTTTCTTCCACTACCAAAAATTACCCAAAAACTCCCCCGCGCGCTCTAAAAATACACCTCCATATCGTCGAGCGATAAGATCTCTCTCGCATTCCTCTTCTAAACTAAACTTTCGAGCCGAGCAAAACGCAAATGAATCCTCAAGAATCTCTAATCCCTTTCTGCCCTCTTTTTGCACGCGAGGCACCTTCGAGTTTCTCTACCTATACTCCCTTCGCAGGAGCTATCTCGATGTGTATACCTATATACTCTCTCTCTCTCTTCCTCCGTCTGTCTATCCGCTTCTCCGTAGTTATCTCCACTGTATATACACGTATAGCCGTTGCCTGCCTGCCGCGGGGCAACGAGTTATCGGTTGGTTATATACTCCGCGCCGCAAGATAATAGCATCGCATTCCAGTCATATCAGCATCGCGCGCGCACGGCTTGTTTTTCTTCGTTCTCTCTCTCTCTCTCTCCACCCTCTCGTCGAATATGTGGTATAAGATGCTGCGCAGAGTGTATGTGTTACGTACGATGCGGCCATATAGCCGCGACCTTTCCGTTCGATCCAACGGTAAAGTCTCTCAATGCAGCCGCGTGATATCTCGCCAGAGACTGTGTCTGTCTTTCTCTCTTTCTCCTTTTGCTTTGGTTGGCTTGTGGGTATATATATATATATATATATATATATATATATATATATATATATATATATATATATATATATATATATATATATATATATATATATATATATATATATATATATATATATATATATATATATATATATATATATATATATATATATATATAGGTGTACTGTGGTTTGCTGCACGCGGAAGAAACGCGAGTTTGATGGGGTTTCGCGTAGTTGCGGAGGTTTAGTGGTGTGTCGGAGAGTTTGATTGATGTAGAATAAAGAGATTGTATTTTTGTAGAGGTTTGGATGAATGGTGAATTGGCGAGTCAAAGAAGGTGTTAATTTTCTAATGACGACGTATCGATGACCACTTTATTGGTCGATCAAACTAGCTTACCTGTAAGTGAAGTCCGGTCGGAATGATACTATGAATACTGCAGTTGTAATCTATGAGAGCGAGGACGAAATATAATTAATATAACATCAGAGCTGTCGATCAGTACGTGAAATTTACATTTCTAAATTTTATGTACTAATGACTGAGACGACAGTGCATATGACTGCGATGTTGTATTAATGCATTTTTATACTGGAAAGGGACGACAGGTCAGTCATAGAAGCGTCGTAATTAGGAGATTAATACCTTTTTTAACTCACCATTTATTGAAACCTATACAACAAAACTGTATACCACGAGGGATAAAACAATTATTAAAAAGATTGCATTCATTCACAAAAAGATGGCTTTGGGCCTTTTTTAAAATAATCAAATTTAGTATCTTGGATTTTCTGCGACCGAAATTATATTTAATAATTTAATATCCTCGACGTTTTTGAAAAAAGCGGCAGTACTGAGAAAACAGTGAGATCGCAATTTTGGCTTTAAAAATCATAATATTATTATTTTATTTATTGTATAGCCAACGAATATTTAAAAAATAATATCTGAACATTGAGACATTGTCCGATCGAATGTTTAAATGTATCAAATTTCAAAACAAGATTAGCAATATGGGAGTGTGGAGCTAATTTGTACCTTCATGGTTGATTTTTGATGGAAGAGTGAAAATTAAAAGTGATACAAAATTATAGTGTACAAATTAGCCCAGATTTTCTATGTATACTTGTAAAACCTACTTTTAAAAATTGTATTGTTAAAGTCGATCTAAGAATTCGAATTTTCCGCCTCAAATGCTACCGACTAACCAGTAGAACTATTTTATAATTCAATACGTATACTTAATTATGCAATAACAAGAGATCATTGCCCGTCGCAATGCAACAATCCACCACTGGGCAAAGTTTCAAATGTATATTTCGAAATCTCTGTGAATAGCATTTGAAAAATATTTAGACGGATCGAGTCTGGGCTATTAGAAATATTATTCAAATGCCATTTGTAGAGGTTGTGAAGTATCTATTTGAAACTTTGCATATCTATTTATTATTGTATTATAGAGGATAATGAATTCTTGGTTTTGCATAATTAAGTTATATATAGCAGTAAAAGTAAGTTAAGTATATTTATCTCCATCATTCATTATACATTTAGTAATATTCGAGGCAGAATATTTGAAGTCTTAAGGTGATGGATACTAAAGCCACCCATCACCGACAATTACAAGGACTCACTATTTTCATTTGATTTTCAATTTTTAATAAATATATCTCTGAAATGTTGTTATCTCAATCGAAAACAACAACTTTTCGTAGAGATATTTTCTCAAAATTGAGAATTAAAGGAAGACAGTGTTTCCCCGTATTTGTCAGTAATATGGGGGTTTAGAATCACCTTAAATAGACTTAGGCAAATTCTGGAATTTATTAGAAATTATTCTATAAAAATGAACTTATACGGATAACTAAGAAGCATGTAAAATTATACTTTCTCGTTGTTAACGCTCGAACACCCATCTATGGTTCGCTAAAATGTTATGCCTTCTATAAAACGCTCAAACGTCCGTATACGTTTACGCACTCAACGTCTCGGTAAAAATACCCTTGTTTACTCTTAAAACTCCCCATTCGAAAACATTCCAACCGGAATGTCCACAAGGATAATGTAAAATTCCCACCTCGATCCACCCAAAACAACCATATTCCTCCGCATTACAATTCCGCCTTTCTCCTCCAATTCGTTTCTTTTCCTTTTTATCATCATCGTCATTATTATTATTATTACCCTTCCCTTTTTATTCATTCTCCTCGACTTTTAGAGCGTCATTTCAACGCCGCGTGCGCGCACGTATCGCTTGCATATCGATTCTTTACGCGCGATAAAGAACCACCGCGGAATGCGATCCGCGAGAGCGAGCGCGCGCGCGCGCGATACCGATCGAAACGTCGTTTTCTGCGGTTTTATAATATCGCTCTCGGGCTTTCGCAAACACGCTGCGTATGGTATATATATGTAGGTGTGGAGGGGACGGGGGGATTCAATAATATTGCGCCGCCGGCGTGCGTTTTTTTTTTACTTTAGTTGCGCTTCGGATAGCGGAATGTTAATAAAGAAATTGTTTATGCGGAGGTGAGTGAGAATTCTTGGGTTTCTGGGTGTAATTTTGAGATCGCGAAATCACACTCATTCGAATGAGTGGGTTAGAAGTGCGTTTGGAGTATATTGGTGTTTTTAATCTAAAACGTAAATTTGCGTAGACTCTTGAATTTTTGGAAATAGCACAAATAAATTCTTTGATTGTATATTTGAAAAGTATATTTTGAAAATATAAAACGGCAATATTTAGATTACGTTGAATTATATAAAAGATGCAGACTCATTTTATTGGCAAATCGAACGCGTACCTTTTCACATGCAATTCTCCAGACATACAAAATTTTCCCATTTTTACGTTTTTCATAAAATTGAATTAAATTTATAATACATATATGTATTTAAACATAGTTTTCTTTTGTACTTATCGATACTATTATGAAGAAAACCATTATTGACCTAAAAGTAGTCCATGCCAGAAAAATTACATGTAAAAGAATTTGCCAGAAAATATTAGATGAAAAATACCCATATAAGAAAGAAAAAAGTATAAATTCGTAATTGACATTAATTGTTTTAAGGGTGGTATCTCCAGTTAAACACGGAAGACCACCAGTCAAGGTGCATTTATTTGCACGGAATTAGCTAAATCACTTTATATCTTTATTGCTGAATCAAAATAACTGCAATAAAATTAATATTAATTCCTAGAAGTTTCCAGGAAGTTCATTCATGTTATAAGATAACAGAATGAATGCGAATAGCAAGTATAATCGAATGCTTAAATTCAGTTTTCCTACAAACTGCTTTTTATCTGCGGTGACAGATAAAAAAAGTCACATGCTCTTTTTCTATTTTTAATGACTACGAGTGTTTCTTTATTTAGTTGAATGTGATTGCAGCTGTGTTATATATCACTTCTGTAAAATTCGGTATTGTACAACCCTGTTAGAAATCAAACCATTGATAAAACGTTTGTTAACTCAGAAAACGGGTAATTTCTATAAAAATGACCCACAAAAAGCTAATGAATGTGTAGTCACTTTTCTATTAGTATAATTTTATTTGATAAACTGAAACATTCAACACAATACTGAATCCCAAATTGAAAATCTTGGTGTGCCTCAGCTAAGTCATACGAAACGTCGTCAATGTCCTCGACCTCGCGCATATAAACACAGGTAATAAAATAGAAAAAAGGAAGCGAGATAAAGACCCCGAGCGATAATGTGCAGCAGCACTCATAAGCATTATATTAGTGACAAAGACAATGATCAGAACTGCGTGTAAACGCGAGAAAAAGGGAACGCGCGGTTAATTTATTCGGTTCGGAATATACGGACATTATGTGCGTATCAAGGATACGCGTAAGATTATTATGCATGGATCTGCTCAATTAACATGTTTAAATAATGTATGTAATTTATGTAATAAATTAAATAAAACAGGATATAATAAACTTGCATTATATATGTAAAATATATGAGTAAATCTAAGAACCGCATATTATATTTATTTATTTATTTATTTTTTCATATATCATCCAGGCTTTAGAAAACTTTGATTTGGCATATGCATTTATATGCTTACATATTTACATATAATTCATATTTAAAATGTAATAAAATAATATGCATCCAACTATATTATTAACAATCCTTGCTTAATTTGTTTTGTTCATCCTGTTTCTCTTGATCATTTTTCTCATCCAGTTTGTAAATCTTTCTTTTTCGTCTATAAAAGTATTTTTTACACCGTCAGAACCAAGTTTAGTGTACAACCTCTATTGTCTGCGAGCACGACAGATATTGTACACAAAAATAGCGCCATCTTACGGCCAAGTGACGCGTACATGGAAATACAAAATATACAGGCTCTAGTTATGGACATTCAATGAAAATAATTTTTTATAAGTTTCTGACAATCTGTGTGATCTCAATTTTTTTCTTGAATTGACAAATTTATTTATCATTAATAGAAAATTATAAATATATTCTTGGATTCATTAGTAATTAAAAAAATATTTTTTTTATTGAATGTCCATAAGAGTCTGTGTATTTTGTACTTTCCTGATCGCAGTCATTCGACTGTAAGATGCCGCTATTCTTGAAAATAAGATAACATATACTACACCACATGCTCATATCGAATAACTAGCAAAAGTATTCAAACAAGTGTGTCACATGCATCTCCATTTCGTTCTAATGAATCATTTACCATTACTGGAAGCTGAATATCTATATAAAAATGATATCGTACAAACTATAAAGTACCAAATCATATCACCATCGCATTCACAGAAAAATGTCAAAAAGCCACTGTCAAAGTAAACTCTCCGCTTTATAGCAATGCGTGCAACAACGAAGTGTCAGTAATCACGCCTACCTCTATAACGAAATCAAAGAATATAATTAATTATATATGATCGCGAATCCATGGGAACTACACCTCCCTCCTCTTCGGAGGTAAAAGAGAGAGAGAGAGAGCGCATCCGGCCGCGGCTTCCGCCTGCGCAGCAAAGGTCGCGCGCGAGAAAGTTCAACTAACTCCCTTGCCTCGTATCACGCGCTGCTACGAGGTACACTTGTTCTTTTTTTTCCGCC
This sequence comes from Gastracanthus pulcherrimus, assembly GCA_949152435.1. Lineage (NCBI taxonomy): Eukaryota > Metazoa > Arthropoda > Insecta > Hymenoptera > Pteromalidae > Gastracanthus > Gastracanthus pulcherrimus. Next base: position 175,427,577 of record OX424573.1, on the reverse strand, counting down.
CCCACTGGAATTTATGGGGATGAAAAGATTGCGAGAGTGAGAAAAGAATTTCTTAGCTGTCTTTTCACGTTTTGTTTAATGTCAGATTCCTGTATTGAGAAGTCTTGGGTTAGTTGTGAAAAGGAGAGATTAGGTTAGAAAATTTCTGAACTCGTGATTTGCTATAACTATTAAGAAATATAAAGTTTGCCGTATTTCAAGTTTGCTAACTAAATAGTTAAGGAGTCATACTGTTTAGAAGATATCGAATAGCATTTATCAATGTGTAAAAGTGTCAAAATGTTAGTCAGTTTAGTTTGGTCACATAAATATTTATGACAATACTCGCAAGAAATTTTATATATTAGTTTCGATCAATGGTTTCTTCGGCCATTCAATACATTTTTACTAAAATAAAACAAATATTATTTATTTTGAATACATGATTTTCTAGGGAATATTGGAATAAATAAACATTTATCTGAATTTACTCATTTTTTCACTGCAGCGCAGTGTAATAGAAATGATTTATTTATGAGAAAATTTGAATAAAGACTCTCTTAAAACTTGTATAAAAGTTTGCTGGATACAGTAAGTGGAAAATAACTAGAAAATCGGAGCATCGGTTATTTTCCTGCGCTCGCTTTGTGGAGCAAAATTTTCACCTCGATGAATTTAGAGAGTCGTCGAACGAGGAAAAATGGATTATGCGCTCGTTCCATCGGAGGCGAGAGAATTTTCGTTACGATTGAATAATGAATATAAATGGTCGGGGCTTGCATTACGTTTGCCCAATGTGACAGTTATTTTTTTCTGACCGAGACGCTCGGACGGGATCGAAAGTTAACTGTTCTTGCTTTCTACTTGATTAGAAATGGGTGACAAAAATCTATATTCTATAATTAAATATACTGTTTAGTTTTTGTATTTGATTGCTTGAAATATGAGTTTTTTTTTGTATTTACAAATGTTTCGTATACACGTAGATAATATACTGTAAGCAATAATGTAATTATTTTATACTAATCTTGTTTGTGTTTTTTCTGTTTTAGGTAAGCTATGGAAATCGATATGCTAACATGGTAGTAAACGTAATATATCGTGAGTAAACGTAATATCTTATATATCCTGCAGTTTATCAGGAACTTATTTTTTTCTAAATTATCAAACAGGTAATTTGTAATTTTCTGTTCGATATTCGCACGTTCACTTATATTACGTGCATATACAGCATATATCAACAACATTAGTCCGATTAGTCGTTATATATCTCATAAGCATGGCTGCATAAGTAACTTCAGTCTAACGTTGCTTTAACATTCTTAAATATTACTACACTTTTAAATATTTCTAAAATTTTCAGTTACAAATATATAAAATAAATTTCAATTTATTTAAATGTAGTATTCAATTGCATAGTTCATTACAATTGTTTATGTTACTGCATATTATTTATTCATAAGTTTCAGAAAAATTAAGTACGAATTCCTGAATTTCTTTATCAAGGAACAAATTAATATGCATTGTATGAAAATTCATGACTTATTCTTTATTATTCCATACATATCACATCGAAATTCCCCACAGAGCAGAATAGATTCGCAATATAATACCAGCTCGCAATTCTTCAAAACAACTTCTAAATTTATTCCTTACAACTTGACAGTTACTTGATAACTCCCTATTGGGATTTAACGTATCATGGCGGAATCATAGGAGTTTTGCCAATTCCTTCTTTCCTAAATAACGTTGTACAACGGATGGATTTTAAAACTAATTGCACGTAACAATTGCTATAAAACGAGTGGTTTCACTGGTCACACGTATAAAAGTGAAATAACAAAGAAGATAACAAAGTCTTTAACTCTATTTCAACTTATTCTAGTATTTTCAAAAACACTTGTCAAAAATGTATTTCCTTTACTGCAACATCAAACATGAAACATATATACATACATGTCCCATACAATCAATTCTAAAATCCATCCACTCAACCCTCATCCTCAAAAAACACCCTACCCTCACTACTTTCACCTCACCCACGGCACTTTAAATCCCAACCTCCAATCCTCCAACACAGACCCTTACTATTATCCACGCACACACCGCTGCATCTCGCCGCTGCACTATTTCCTCGCTCTCCAGCTCCGCAGCGTTGGCAGGCCTGCGGGGAAAGGAGCGCGCGCGCACAGGCACTTCGGAAATGCGGCCGCGAGCGTTTCTTTCCATCTCTCTCTCTTGCCTGCTGCTGCATTCCTAGCTTCATTCCGAAATCGAATGCTCGCGCGAGCGCAAGAGTATACAGGATATTTTTGCGCGAGGCTCGCGGCCGGCAGTCGGGCGTTTATGATAATTGCCATAGTGGCGCCAGTCTCGCGCTCGCTCTCGCAGATGCAGTGTTGCGTTGCATTGGCGCGCGAGCGCGCGTGCGATTTTGGTAGGAAGGGAGGGAGGGGGTTTGGGTTGGTGGGTGATGTTTTGGGGATTATTTGAGGATTTGTAGATTTGGGTTGTGGCGAGAGGTGGTGTCTTTGAAGTGTGGTTGGGACGTTGGTTTCGTGGAGGACCTTGAAGGTTTGCTCCGTTGGTAGGAGTTGGATGCGTTATGAAAGTTTGGAGTACCGTCACGGACCCAGTTCCTGATCAGCTAAGAGTAATTCCTGATCAACTCTGAGTTTCGTAAAAGCCAATTACAATTAAACTTTCTAGGCTTTGAACAGGAACATCTAATTAGTAGATAGTTATATCTGCAATCTTCAAAAAAGTTTTTGCAGCAACAAGTTTAAAGTAATTTTTTATGTAAGAAAATGATCAGGAATTGGGTCCTGATCAGGAACTGGGTCCTTAACGGTATAGAGAGTGGCCAATTTGCTAAGGTTCCAAAAATGGTTTAGTTCTTTTGCTCGAAATGTGTAACGTGTTTTCACTCTTTTAAGCACTCAAAATTCAGAAATGAAATATCTTTCAAAGTATTTCAGAAAATTAAATGAATTAAATAATTTGTTTATTAATGCATTTGTGAAAAGAAATAAATAGATCTAGTTGTACTTATATTCTTACTGATTTATATAAATGTATGTGATGCAGTCTCATATGCACTTGGAGTGCTATAGTTCCTGTTTGGTCAAAATAAAGTACGACGCAATCTCTTTTCTTAAACTTTGTTCAATATTGTTACAAGATTATTTTCAAAGATTCATTAGATTCATTAGGCAAATTGCATATTTTCATGCTTTCATTGTTTTTTCATAGTCTAGTTTCCGTATGTACAATATTCATACGATATCGTAGCAACATTAAGGTCGGAATATTTTTTTGTCCATTCTATATAAGCATTTATTACTTTACGCATTCCAATCGTTATATTTCTTACTAATCTCGAGCAGATACAAGACATACTTTGACTAATTTCATATGAATCTTTTTGCCTATAACACGTAGCCATATTTTTCTGAACAATCCAATAAATCTTGGTCTAATATTTACCAAAATTGGATACTTAAGAAAATATTAGAAAACTTAGAAGGCATTTTTATGTCCACTTAAAACCTTCATATTTTAAAGTAAAATATTCGATTTTAGCTATGAATGCATTTCTTATGCATCGCCTCGGCTACTCATTACACCAAGAATTTATTTCTAGTATCCATCACAGCTTCGATACAGTACTTTTAATCCTATCTGCATACATTTTGGATGCAAGTCTGTAGTACCGGCCGTTTGAATTTGAAGAGGATCGGTAATGTGCTCTTCGTGAAGAATATTGGGGAGAGCGTTTATAAGTGTCGAGGTCAAGTACTAGCTGTTTGAAGTCTGATTTGTATTCCGTTGCAGGGTCGATTAATGAGTCACATAAATAAGTGGATGAGGCTTAAAATGAAGATTTGTATGATGCGGCCCGGGCAGTTTTGAAGTTGAATCATGGTGCAGCTTGCACGATTTTGTACCGTTAATAGATCCATCGTACCATAAATACTCTTCGAAAGCTATTCTCACGGTATATTTTAGGAAATGCAGTTTATAATTATGGTGGCTCTTTAAGTATAAGAGAGCTTTTACTTGCTGGCACTCACAAACATAAATCTCCTTTGGAAGATTGAAGTTTTTTCAATATAAATAACGTCTATTAGTAAACAAATCAGACCATTAATGAAATGTTATAAGATGAGAATTCAGCCAGTTCTACAAAATATAAGTAAGAAGTAATACAAGTTACTAATTTGAAAGTCGTAGTTTAAAAACCATTTCATCTAGCATAAAATAGACCACATTTCTACTAGGATTACACTCTTACATTTTTCCTCACAATAATATTTATATAACAGCATTGCATAAAGTTTCAAACTAATTTCCAGTAATCGCAAGCAAAATCCAAGTAAATCGCCACACCCATAAAAAGCCACCCATACTTAAAATTCCCAAAATAAACGACAAAACGCCAGAAATCACTTACACAGCCCACGAAACTCGTAATTTCCCAAACTTCATTCGCGCAGTCCACCTGAAAAACAAGCGGACTCCAAAAAGGAAAGCACGCAGCATGAAATACAGTAGCACCTCTCATTAAAATAAAAAGAAAAACGGGCCCACTCTGAGTTTATACGGCTTACTCCGGCCCGATAAGCCGTCTTCGGCGCCGAATTTCGAAACCGCCGGCGCGCCGTCGTCCACCATTGAAATTCCTCGACGCGTTCAAAAATCATATTTTAATAAACCGTTTAATATGTATTCCCCTCGCGCCGTGCCTCATGTTTAATTCAAACTCGACCGCGAGCCGCCGCCGCCGCTGCTATACTCGAAAAAAGCGGGGCGCGTTCGGTATTTCATTTTCAATGAAAGTCTCTCTCGTTCCATCTGCTGCGCTCGCGTTGTGTATATATAGATATGCGCGCTGTTGATGTGGATCTGGTTGTTTATTAGGGGTAAGGTCGCAGCCAAAAGTTGGTTTTGCATTTTGAATTGATTATAATTTATTCTTCAAAGTAAGTTTCTAATTTTGGGGTTATGAATGGTGGGAGATAATTAAAAAGAACAGTATTAACCTATTCTAACCTCAAAGTTAAATAGAATACGTTGTCTGATAAATTATTATCGATATTCAGTGGAAAACTAACTTTTGATGCGAACTGCACATTAGGTACAAGCTAGTAGTTGTAGCAAAATTTCACTTGCTTAGGAATCTCCTCAAATATTTACTATTTCTTTTATAACAACATTATAATATACCATTGAAATTTGAAAGAGCTGTGCATTCAGTAAACCGAGATATTCATATATAAAGTGTGAACACATAATCCCTATTCAAGCCTACATTACAAATGCAAAAACTGATGTTTTACACGAAATAGCTATACATATAACATGAAAAAGAAGAACAACAAATAGATAGTTCTTGTTTTAAAAATATAAACGTCGAACATTCGTGTGTAATGTTGTCGGTATATCCATACAGTTGTGCAGTCGTATGTTTACATTGTGTTTTAATTTAAGCGTTTTTTAAAGATCTTTACATTATTCCTATAGATTTTATCCTGCAGCATAGTGAAATTTGCAGTATGTAACTAACTAATACATGGAAATTAGAATAAAAATTAAGAGAATGCTAGTTATCGACGCAGATTCCTACTATCTCGCAAATGTTTTTCGTTATTTATTTAGTTTGCTTGTAATTCTGAGTTTTCTCAAAAACAAAGCAGCGATTGTTACTTTCTTGTAACTTAAAACATTGCTTGCTCTCAAACCACGAATAACTCCCAGCCTTCTATGAAACAAACGATTATCCAAGTAAATAAATAACGAAAAACGCGCGTGGTATAGCAGAAACCTACGCCGGTAACCAGGCAGCGTCCTCTTAACCCATTTCTTCCCAAGCGGCGATTTTATAGTCGATTGTTTTTTGCCTAAAACCGCTATTTTGAAATTTTCCAACGGAAATTTAAACATTCTGACATTAGAATCGGAAAGAGCGGACAATTTTACTTCAGAAAAGTGCTATTGGTTATTATTATTTTTTTTTTCGACAATTTTTTAGGCAAAAAACCAATCGACTATAAAATGCCCGCTTGGGAAGAAATGGGTTAAGAGGAAGCCGTATCTACTGTCCTTGTCTAATCAAATTTTTACTAATTACTCAAATAGTAGTTTGTTAATTGTAAAACTAAGAATCATCCCCAATACTTCTTAAAATAAGGAATATTTTGAGACCTATAAGAATACCTAACATTATTTACTTTCGGAGAATCATTCGAAACGGAAAACCTAACCTCAATTTTCGCGTTTCGAAGTATTCTCGAAAAGGAAATGATGTTAAATATTTTTGTAGGTCTCAAAATATTCTTTATTTTACGAAGAATTGGGGACGACTATCAGTTTTTCAATTAACAAACTACGACAAGGACAGAAGATACGGACTCCTATTAACTTTTGGACTGGCTTGTAGCTCTATAACTATCTTAATAACGACGCGAAGGCCGTGGCGCGAGCCGAGAGAGATTCCCGCGAGGCGCCCGATACGAGGGAGAGAGAGAGAGAGAGAGAGAGACGAGGTGGGCAACAGGTTCCCTTGCGCGCGCTCGTCCTACGCGATATATATATGCGGTCTTGGGGCAGCTGGTGCACGTATAGTCCGGATTTTCCGCGCGTCTCTCGCTCGCTCTTTCTCGTTTGCGAGAGTCGTCGGAGGCGCGCGAGCGTTATTTCGTGTACGCGCGGAGGAGATGTTTCGGTGCGTATATATAGAGGTTTGGGTGGACGATGTGGGGTATGATGGGTTCGATGGGTGTATATGGTGCTTGAGGAGCTTTGCGATGGAGATAGTCGGTAAATTGGATTGCTAATGGTTGCATTTTCATAAGGAAAGCGATTGAACTTCCATTGAGGGAAATTGTACAGTTATGAATATTATTCCTATTCGTACATTGCCTTATGTCAATGATTACTATACGTATGACGCATTTTATAGAAAATCTATGCAATATATTCCTGATGAAAAAACAAAAATAATAGTAAATTCTATGGATCTTTTCTCTAAATTTGGTCGTCACTTCATAATCAAAATGAATATGTTGCGTGTCTTTCTTGTGATGTAAGACCTTAACTATACTGTAGACGTGAATCTTAAATTAGTTACTATTAGAAGCTACTACACTTATCAAATCCAAACGTGAACTTAAGAAATTAACCCTTAGCTACCGTCGTGAAATGTTTATCACGTAACTACCGTCGTGTGGCTGACAGACACCAAATGATTTGTTATGAACTATTATATTATATGTGACATTTTTAATATAAAAAAAATTATAATTAAGTGTTTACATAAATGAATAGATTCAAATGATTAGTTGACCGAAAATTGGACATTAATCTTGAAAAAAGTAATCGTTTGATGAGGTTATGAATAATCATTGTTGGTCGTGTCAGTGAACACGTAAACAATACATTCATTATAACAATCAACAAATGAATTATAATCAATAATAATATATTTGATCTTCGTAAAATACACAATTCTTTATGAAAAAGCACTTTTTGAAGTAAAGAAGTCAGTTTTTGAAAATTTTCATATACCAATTTTCTAGTTTTTGTTAACAAAATCGATATTTATTAATCTAATTAACATTACTGTACCAAAATTTCACATAATTAACATTAGGACATTTTTCGAATTTATGTTAAAATAAGAATCTCTAAAACATAATATTTATAAAATTATAATTGTCTTTATATCAAGTGGCGTCTGTCAGCTACCACGACGGTAGCTAAGGGTTAAAAATTCTCGCGTATACATCTTGCTTGTATTTCTCTATATTCTAATGTGCAACGTTGAAGTGCCTGATTCTCCATTATTCCAAAATAATACGCTTTATAAAAAGAAGTGAAAATAGTAGAAGAAACTGAGTGTTAACGATAAAACCACAAAACACCCTGGTGAAAAGAATTTCTCAAAATTCTGCTGAATCGACAGTATGAATTCTGGCTATTATTTCAATTCGACAACTAATTAAAATTAGCCCCAACAAATTCTGACTAGTTTCACGAAACTGTCTAATTCTTGCAAAATACCTTGTTCTTAAAAAAAAAACCATAATAAATAATCACAATTATTTACAAACCATTTCCACCAGAATACCATCAGAAATCCACCGTCTTCCCCATATTCTCAAATAACACCCGCAAGCAAAATCCAGCTCACTGCTATACACCTACCATACACACATACCCATACCTACCTATGTATATATATAAGCGCGGCGCGCGCCGAGGAGAGGCGATCGCGATTTCCGGCAAAAATTCCTCGGCGTTTCCTCGCGGCCGCGGCGCACCATATACATATATAGCGTACATAACGCGAGCTGCTTTCGCCCCGAAGTAGGTCTTGCTGCTGCTGTTGCTGCTGTGCCGCGCGGAGAACGCGAGTGTACAAACGCCGCTGCAGCGGAGTTGCCTTATGCAGTTTTGTGTGTATAACGCGTGCAGGGTATTTTGAAGCGAGCTTCTTCGAGGATTAGTCTGGTTAGAGGTTGTGGCAGTGGCTGGATGTAGGAGAGTTTTGATTTTGGATTGGGTGGATTTTGATTTGGTTATTATAGTTATTTTGTATGATTTTGATGAATTTAGTAGTTTAATTGTTGCTTAGAGAGGTATAGCTTTAACAAGCTAAAAAGCACATCTTTTATTGATATTCATTGATTTCTATGTTCCCTTTCATACAATTTGAATTAGAAAATTTGTGACGACGGACAAGTAGCATGGAGGACAAGTAGAACTAATAGAAAGTATAAGTCCATGATTAAGACTACTTTTCTTGAAAGTATATATAAGATGATACGTTTTTCATTGAAGATATTCCATGGGTATATTTTTCATTGAACATACTCAATGAAAAATGTATCCTCTTATTTATACGTTCAAGAAAAGTAGTGTTAGTCACTTTCTATTAAGTTCTACTAGTCTTAAATGCTACATAACTGTAAACAAAATTTCAAATTGTATGAAAGGGAAGACAAAAATCAATTTATATCAATATAATGAGATTTCCAGCCATAGTTAAAAAGAACAAAAATTAAATACCAAAGAGTATAAACTTTTGTCATGATTCTACTAAACAATTCGTCATCTAAAATTCAAGTTATTTTTGTCGCATATTTAACGCTAAATCCCACTTTAAAATTCTAGGTCTTCTAAATATTATGCTCTTCCTACGTGACCAATCGTACTCGAAGGCACGTTGTTTTTTCCTATGGTATTTCCTTTGACGTCAGAGCTGTTTACGTCCCGAAAAATGTCTTCTTTAGCGGCAGAGATAGAGAGGGATAATCGCTTATCTGGCCGTTCAAATTATGTAAAGACGACTATAATTAGAACCTGGACGTTATTAATTTCTAAGTCACATTCCTTTACATAATCCATTGCGGAATCACGTAGATCGAAATTCCTGCCAAGTTAAGTAATAATCATTAGGATATATAACCGCAGGTCATTCTGTTAAATAACACATCTGTATATTTAAAAAACATTTTCTGCGCTCATAAACATGAGCAAAATTAATTTGTGATTATAAAATATAAACAAGCTCAGTTTTCAAATCAACGTAAATTATAGCATTACTTTAATAAATATGCTGCTACAAGTAACAGAATGAAAATCAAATGTTACCTTATAATTAATCAAAAATGTTGTGATATTGAAAAAAGATATATTGACTATTATCACTGTACAATTCTTTTTATTTACTAAACATACAAACAGGACGCGCCACGCGACATTCGGTATTCCTCGTATCGCGTTGACTGGCGCCATCTGTCGGGCGGTACGCGCAGGCAAAAGGAAAACATCCTCGCTATAAAGCCTCTCGACTGGCGCGCTGCGTATGTATATACATATATACAGTTGCGTTTTAGTATGCACCGCGAGGCGGGTATATATACGCGGCGTATGTATAATACGCGCGCACGCGTGTGCGTATACACATGTAGCTTTCCTATTTTCTCCTCACGTAATAAATAAACGAATCGGCAGTGCGCATTGAATATATACATGCATAATACAGAAAACAATGTATTGAATCACGGCATTCTTTGCGTTCGATATGCGATAGTCAATGATGTTGGAGGAATGTTGATTATAACGATGAGTATGGGATTTTTGGAATTTTTGTTTTTCTTGGGTGTGTAGGGCTGTAATGCAGTAAGTTGTATTACTCGTGAAATATATTTTTTGTGTTTCTTTCAATGACAATAAGTTAGGATTATTTGGGTTGTGCATCAAATATATTAAGTTACTGATTAGTATTATTATTAAAATTGAACTTAATTCGTAATGATCGTAGTCGATCATATAAATTATTTTCAACTGAAAGGTTCGTAAATCGTATAAACATACCCTGTCGGAAACAGATTTCATTTACTTGCCATTCATTGACTAGAAAAAAGCTAGCTTTCTTGATTTTAGAACATTGATGACATGCTTTTTTTATATAGTCTTCTAACATTTATTGGAGTGCATATTCCAAGCTAGTTCGTAAGAATTAGCTGGATAGCATAGTTAAGTCTTGCAAAAAATAAGTTGGAGAAGCTATTAAAATAATTTCTATCCGTGTAAGCTCAATCATGTAAACTAAAGCTGCGAACACAGCCAACTTTCTAAGATGTTACGAGTGGAAATCTCATTTTAATGATTATCTAAGAAAGATAAACGTTATTATGTTCTTTAATTACACTAAATTACCATTACTTTTCTGTTCTTAATATAAAAATTACCTGTCTCGCAAACTTTTAACAATTTAAATTTAAATATACACATATAATATTCTTTCTATTATTATACACATATTTGCATCGATCTAATATATAGAGTGATGTATATATAGATGACTATGGTATTATTGATAAGCATTGATATTTCTATCCTATAGAATAATCATGCATATAAATCCAATTTACAAAAGTATAAGACAACAAAAATACTTCTTTTAGCTTCTAATGTTAAACCTCGGAAGTACTCCCTATACGTACTTCAATGTCCTCCTTCGCATCCATAATTTCTCTACAATCAACACTGACAGAAGGATTAAACCCCTTCACGCTCTTTCATCATCTCGCAATCAGTCCCGATCAGGTATAATTCTAAAATCACACGTTCGACGGCCTTCCGCAATCTGCCAAACCAAGACCTGCACCATTCGCCATCAATCTCAGAACTTCAATGCACTCAAAGCTTCAAATGTACGGCACCTCGGCCAACAATACCACCACTTTGCCTCCACCGTAGAATCAACCAAAACCAACCACACCCCCCTTCCCCTTGCAAAATTGTTTAAAAAACTTGGAGCTACACCTCTCTCCTCAAAAAAATCAAAACACACACACACTCGCGTGTGCACACGCCCCTCGCCGATTCGCGGGTGCCAAGTGCGTCCTGAGAATGTTCTTTCTCTCTAAAAAAGAGAGAGCGCTGCCCGTGTAGCGCAGCACCGGGGCCTCCTCCGATGTGTATCCCCGCAGCTCGCTCTCTTTGTTCGGGCCTGCAGCACCAGCAGCAGCTGTCCGACCGACCGATCCGGAGGAATTCCTTTCTCGAGCGTTCAGGAGGAGGAGGAGGAGAGAGCGGGGCCCGCGGACATGATACCGCTCTCCTCGAAATAGATATATATATATATATATATATATATATATATATATATATATATATATATATATATATATATATATATATATATATATATATATACATATATATATATATATATATATATATATATATATATATATATATATATATATATATATATATATATATATAAGGCCCGTATTGCTAGCGCGCGTTATTGGGGTTTGGGGATTTTTTGAGAGGGTAGGCTTTGGACGAAGTGATGTGCTTTTGAGGTTTAGTTTGTTTTTTGGAAGGTGATTGTTTGAAGAGTGGGAGTTGGAACGGTTTAGTGATGTTAAGAGAGTATGATTGGGAGGTACGCGTACACGAGACACCGTTTAAATAGGGAAGAAAATATGTTCTTAAGGTAATGCTAAACCCATCTTCTACCAACAATTACGTAGACCCACTTTCTTCGTTAAATTTTCAATTTTTAGTTCATATATTTCTGAAATGTTGTTGTCTCAGTCAAAGACAACAACTCTTCAGACAGATATTTTGTCAAAACTGAAAATTAAACAAGAAAAGCGGTTCCCCGTTTTTTCCGGTAATACAAGGGTTTAGCATCACCTTAAAGCTATTGTATTTTTTGTTAAAAAGATTCATAATACTGGTTCAAAATAAAAAACGTTCAGAGACAAAAAAAAATCTTGTACATTATATATAAAAAAACAGCTCCTAAAATCTTAAATATATTCTCGAGTCTAAATGAATTTCGATTTAAATTAAAGGGATTTAAATCTTCTACACTCAAGTTGGGTATATGGTTAAAAAAGAATTATTTTGATTTAAGTATAGAATCTTGTAAAATTAAATTCTTTACGAGTACTCTGCCACAATTTTCTTCCTAACAACTTAATCAAAACTATTTTTCTTAATTGAAGACACCATTCCACTAAATGTAAACGAAGTTTTTTGTTTTTTAAGAGACGATAGGTACCAACAGGTAGTTGTTCTCCATTAATACACTGCTACAGTTCCTTAAACTTCTTTCTTTATACACCATAAATCCTTGCATTCACTTTTCACAATACATCAGCCTACGGCAATCACGTTACACACAAGTATGTCCATGAAATCGAGGGTAAGCGCTCCTCGCAATATCGCCGAATCCTCGCAAGCATCAAAATAAAACCCGATACCTGCGGCACCCGCGCCAAACCACGCGTAAAACTCACTGCTCCCCACCTGCACCTCGACTTACGCACAAAAACGCAGCTCCGCCGCTCGGCATTTTCACTTCCACCTTCTCGCTGCTGTGCACAATAAGGCAAATTCCATCGATCAATGGCCCCCGGGCCTGTATACAGACAGAAGGAAAAAAAAAAAAGAGAGAGCGCGTCGAAGGTGGAAGACATGGAAAGAATCGAGCTGGTCTTCCCCCTGCCTTCTTTTCATCATTATGTAGACAGTGGCCACGCATGTAGGTATGCCATATACGTATATATATGGATATACCTTTTTCCGCGTGCCGTCTGGGAAAATTCACGCGGCTCTCCCACGCTCCTGCGTGTTTTAGAATTGGACGGAGCGAATGACGAATTCCAGTTCCGAATGTTGGCTTTATATTGACCTTTTGTCGATGCTGCCCTCGGATGGCTTGGCCTTTAGGAATTTCTTTTGGAATTTTAAGGATGCTAGGGAGAGTGGTGGGGAGATCGACGTTTGGCAGTGGAAGTGAGGTGGACGAACTTCGGGATGCTAACCTGCTGAAAACTGCGTTTTTACGTAATTTGTCATTTTGTGAAACTGTTTGGATGTGTAATGAAATTTGTGTTTTGCTTGTTTCGTTAGTTATGAGTTAGATGCGTCTTTTTTTCTTAGGTTGATTTTTAAATGCAATTGAGGCATCATAATTTAAATTACTACGGAACGTGCTGTTTTTATTCTTTTAAATTCTAATCAAGAAAAATAAAATTCAATTTTTTTTTTCATTTTGTAAGAAAGAAAAAACAATTTGTAGTAGCTACTAAACACTCTTGTTTAAAAAAAGAACTAAAGTCTTGAGTATAAATAAAACTTTATTATGGTAAATTAATGTTTTTTAAATTGACATATGTTAAGGAAAATTTATTTATTCATGTTTAATTGAGAAACTATTGAGTAATATTTGCCTCTATAACTGCAATACTTCAGTTGGAATAATTTAGTTGTACCGATTTCGCACTAGAAAATCTAGCCCTTTTATACATATTTTATATATTTCTCTCAATGTACTACGCAATATCTTCACATGCTATTCTATTATTCTCAAGTATTATAATCCCGAAAAATATCTCTACCAATACCCACCGCAAAAACTACTACTTCCATTTCTACATTCAAATCCACGCTACCCAATACGAATTTCGCATGACGTGCAATATTAACCCAAATTCCAAATTTCTCCATACAATTCGCTATCTTTCCCCTACGATTTCCCTCCCATTTTACTCTCCAATTTTCAATCCGAATCGCGCGCAGCATTTAGAGTCCGTACACCTCTCTTTCTCTTTCTCTCTTGCCTCGCACCCATTTCACCTTACACGCTTTTCGAGCTGCCGAGCTCCTACCGCGCACAGCGTGGCGGGGATATAGTATATGTATATACACGCATTCGCGGCGCGTAAACCGGCGCACGGTAGCAGCAGCGGAGCTACACGCATCTCGCCATTTAAAAAGGGAAGAAAAGGAGCGCGGAGAAAAGAGCGAAGGTGCTGGTATGGCGAGAGCGGAGAGATGCGCGCGGAGTGGAATGGAATATGTATAGGGAAGACGGTGGATGTATTTTCGTTTTGTGTGGGATGGGGGTTTTTTTGAGTTTTGGTTTTGGGATCGAGTGGTGCAGATGGTGTGGCAGGTAGTTTTTCTTAGGCTTGCAGAAATGGAGGTTGGATTGCTGAGTTAATATTTAGAAATAGTTAATGTTAATTGATACCGACACCGTGTATATACTTCCTGAACAAAATTAACAGAATAGTTTTATGTTCTATGAAATTATGTTTAGAGCATGCTGTATATGCGCATCAGAGAATTTCCTTGTAGAAATTACCATAAAAATTGTAGTATAAACGTGGGACATTCTGATTACATTTTTTTCTGTACGGTAAAAACTATAATGAATAACGTTAATTGTTACTGTGTATCAGAATAATTTTTACAGTTAAGTTAAGATGTCCCACGTTTACTATGAATTTTACGGTAATTTTTATCAGAAGATTCTCTCTGTGTGAAAAACAAAGATGGTATGAATACCGTAAGTAATTTTTCACAGCTAAAGTATCTTTTACGCATTAAAGAAAAATATTTTTGGTTTGCTTCTTTGTTAGGTGCTAATAAATATTTTAATAATTATCATGTCTCGATACATTAATATGAGAGCTGCAACGTCTTAAATGCATGCCGTAAACATAATTTTCTTAAAGGAACGTTTTATGTTTTATTTTTGTGGCCATTTGTTTGAAAAAAATGTGTACTTTTTTTATTAAACGCTTACCTATGTCTATTTACCCTCACATTTAAGATTTTTTTGTTTTCATACATTTATTACTATGTATAATGTATATAATAAAGTTATTACGTTTATTCAAACTACCTACATATTTTATATCCAGAAAACATTCTAAACTCATAAATCAGATGAAGATAGAAATGCAAATTTTTTCTGGACGTTGAATACACGAGACCATTTTAAATTTATATAAGAAATCTCTGTTTGACTTCTTTATTAACAAGTCGAGTTCGCAAGATAATTAAAAACTAAAAAGGTCCAAGATAAATAACAATGTATTGCATAGAAGATATTAGCATATGCATTCCTGAAGGAAATAAATATTCTAAATAATAAATATACGCAGAAAGAAAAGGGATGCGAAAGAAATGCAAAATTTATGCAAAGGGAGAGCAGAAAAGAAATAATAGAGTTGGAATATCTTAGGAGAATGAATGTAGTCAGAAAAATATAACTCTATCCTTCGCAACAATTTTAATTTCAAATTAAAAACCAACTTTTGAAGTACACTACATTTTTCTAAAAACAAACAACGAAAGAAGACGCTTAATATTTACCTAGACTACTTATGAAGCGACCATAATATAAATGTCGATTGGTTTCTCGCCTAAAAAGCGTGCAAAATGAATCAAGTTAACAATAAAAAATATAATTTCTGAAGAAGAAAGACGTGCTCTTTCTAATCCTGAAGTTAGATTTTCGAATTTCGTTCAGCAGAATGAAATTGCTGCCAAAAGTAAGAAAAAATGACTGTTTTAGGGTAGACACCTTTTTTACATTTTTGGCTTTACTTCAACTCTATGAGTAATTCATCGGGACTCAAATTCGCTTTCTGAGATGTTCTTTCATTATTGCAAATGTGTACAAAACCTCATAAATCTTCATTTAATCCTTTAGCGAATCCGAATTTCATCCTGTACCTAGCAAACTATGAATACTATAATACTCTAATAACACCGAAAAACCAGTTTAACGCCTTCCAAAAACACCTACATCAAATGCCACTTCGATAACAATTCCTTCCTCCAACGAACAAAATGTGCAAAAGCATCTTCACAACTCCTCTTCCTCCACCCCCATCATCACCCACTACTCCTAAAACCCCACATTTACCCTCCATCCCCACTACGAACCTCAGCCCCCAAATCTGCAACAAAAAACCAAATCTGCAATAAAAAAAAAGAGAAAAGAAGAAGCCCCAGAAACCTTGCGAGCATCGTCCGATCGACTCCTTCGGCAACTCGCGCCGCGCTCGCCTCGCCGCATACCTGGGGCCGCGCTGCAGCTGCGCTCGCTCGCTCGTGGAACACCGCGCCGTCGTCCTGGCAGATGCCGGGACTCTTCTCTCTCTCTCTCTCCTCTCTGTGTATACATGTATATATACAAGGCTCGCTGCTATAGCTGCAGGTCAAAAACCGGATCTCATCACTGAGGCCTTTCCTTTCCTCCGCGAGCGTGCGCGCGTTTATGTGCGCAGTGGATGCAAGGTGTACGTGTGTATGTATGGGCAGCGTGAGCTGTCAACGCGCGTGCACTCGGAGTTGTTTTCTAGCTGCGGACGTGCCGTGCGCGAATTAGAGGGAAAAGACGGAATTTTTGTAAGCACGCTATCGGAGATGAAATTGCAGGGTTGCTTTATTTACCAGTTTAGTGCGCTGCGTTTGTAAGGACTTTGGGGATTTTACTGCAAGGAGGAGGGTTTTGTACCTTTGGATCGCAGATTTTGATGAGGTTCTGGGATGTGTCTTCTGGTGGTTAGATACAAATTACGGTTATTGATTGGTGAGATTAAGTAATGTGGTTTCAATCTGGAGATACGGATAACATATTAGTATTGCTCAATGCTCACTTTGTAATGATAGAAATATCGTATATATATGTAGATATAGTAAATAGTACTATTGTTAATGATTTTAGCTGTATCTCGAGATCAGGACCGCGTTAGCCTTATCAAAATCCGTGACGCAGAGGAATGATACTTCCAAAATTTAAAGTCGAAAAGCTAAAGGTATAAGACAAAAACCAAGGCCAAAGTATGTACAGCATCATTCTGTAAGATGAAATTTATGTATTTCGTCAAAGATGTTTGGGATTTCGTTTTATCAGAGTAGTTCTACAGGGTGAGTGAAAAGCATCGAAAGTCTGGAATATCTTGAAAGGGAAGTATTAAAACATTAAATGAGAAAGTATTAGGATTTTAAAAAAGTTTTAGTTTAGGTTTAAGGAAACTTTCCCATTTACTGTATTAGCTAAAATGCTTCTCTTTCAATATATTTCAGAGTTTTCATACTTTTTACTGAGCATGTAGAGCAATTTGTAGCGCTTAACTTTTAAGTTGGTCGTGGTCTTAATCTTTTTAACAACTTAGTTAATGAGCAAAAGCTCTGTTAAATTGTTTGTTCATAATTGAAATAGTTCAGTTGACAATTCATCTGGAATTTGAGATATGGATTTATACTTACACATAGAAAACAATCAACTGTTCTAAGTGTTTTAAAATTCCTCGTCTTGAAATAGATACCTCGAAAAGTTCCATTTTCGGGTACCCAAATCCGCTTGAGAAAAATATGTTCTGTATAATGAGAAGAGGAAATTTCTTATTCAAGATTAAAAACTATGTCACAAATTATTGCCATGTGCTCAAGTTTTGATCAATGAGGTTAGCCAGCGCTTGATATTAACCTTCTCATTTTGCTTTAAAATTACTCCTTTACCTGCAAGAGGATGTTGGTCCCCATAAATGGCATTTCTTTAAGTATCTATTTTAAGATGATATCGTTTAAGGACAGAAGGATCGTTCTGCGAGTGTAGAATACACTTGGAATCCACCTAAATTCGGTTTAAATCCATTTAGCATTCAACTCAATTCCACGAACCTTTCAAGCTGACTTCCAGGACTATGATAAACAAACGTAAACTGCACACGTAGATTATTTATCAAAAGACCCCAAAACCTCGTCCAGACCGAGAATTACACAGTGTATCCTAATGAAAGGCGATCCAGCCCGAATTCAGTCCACATAATATGACGTGGCCCCCGGTCTCTTCGCTACCTAGAAACTTTAATATCTTCCCAAAAGCTTGCAGTCGCCTTTTATTGCTTCTCTTACCCCAGGAAAGGTTAATTATCATCACCGCGGAGAAACGACTAGGACGAAGATTCCCTTGACGGAAATGCCCGGTGAGACCTTCGTCCAAGGTCGTCTCTCTCTCTTTCGCACGCATTCTGGGCATCATTTTTTTTTCTTTTTCGTTTTATTGCGGGCCTTTTAGGGTGGAGAAGCAGCAACGAGAGCAAAAGGAGCGTAAGAGAGTACGAAATCGTTAGGTCTGCTCGGTCATTTGACTCTCCACTCCTCTGCGATCTTTCCTTTCTCGTGGTTGCCTTTTCGGTGTGGTGGTGCTGCTGCTGCTGCTGCCCGCTGTAAAGATGATTAGTCTGGGGGCTCTTCTGTGGGTTGACTTTTGGTTTCTTTTTTGGGACCCGCAGAAGTTTGATGAGTGCATTTTTATGGCCAGCAGCAGCAGCAGCAACGGCAGCTTTTGCCACGCTTTATTATTGGAGTTTATCGAGCGTTCTTTTTAGGTGGAATGTTGAGGAGTTTTGGGGAAAACATTGTACGGAAATGTGATTTGTGATTGTAGATAAATCTTGCGGTGAATGCGTGAGAGATTGATGTAATAAAGTGTACAGTTTGTACAAGTTTAGATTGAGAGCTGGAAAAAATGGAATAAAATAGAAATGATCTCAAGGGGCACGAGATTGCTGGCTCGCCTCTTAATCAAAGACTCATCTTGAGAACTACACAAACTGCTGCTAAATAAGGGAAAGATCTCTCTGACAACGAAGTTATAGTTTAGTATGTTCATTTTAAATAACGCATTTTTAATCAAGATTAAAGGACTTGCTCATTAAATTAATTGAATATTGTATTACGTGTACATTCTTTGTATAATAAAAGCGATTGTTATCGTTGCATTTGCGCCAAGAATGCATTCTTGTTCTTCAAACAGTGTTTTTTTTTCACATAGTTAGTTGGATACTTTTTCCAAGGAAAAATTTCAAAGTCATAGAAGGTTATACAAGATGTTTCTAAATAGAAAAGTTGTTTTTTTCATCTTAGCTATTTCTTTTGATGTAATGATACTTTTCTTTAGCACATTTTTAGATTTATTATGAAAAATACAAACTATGCGGGCATAAAGGGTATATAACATCCATGTAATAATACATTAACTTAAGTAACACGCATTCAAAATATCTAGAAAGTCTATTAACAAAATCTCAGCAGAATGAAAATATCAAAAACATTATTGTGAATGATTATCATTAATAAAGTATTTTCAATTATTCTGAATATTATTTATTCATTGTTTTGACAACATCCCCCTTAAAAATTCTGTTTCTTTGATAAAATAATAATTTTTCTACTATAAATCATTCTAACATTTTGATATATCTACTTTTGTTAGACTAAAATTTGAAGATATTATATGCCACCCTAGAAAATTTGCTCCAAGTCAACATGTTACTCAAATTTCTATTAAAAATTAGGATTTATCGCAGATTTAATAACAACAATTTTTTATACAATACCTCAACTACTAAAACTTCTTTTAAAAATACAATTTTTCAGCTCTGCGCTCTCTCTTTCTCTCTCGCTTCTGATATATATTTCTATAGATACAAAAGAACCTACACAACAGCAAGTTTTCCAAAAACTCGAGCGTTCATTATTAACCAATAAAATGTCCTCGTCACTCATAAAAATACTAGACCTAAAAAATCCTATAAAAATCATCAACATATAATTTTTAATTCTCAATTTACAAATTTCGCTCCAAGCAAACCTCCCACTCAAAATTCTAATCAAAGCTCCGATCGCAAACAAACAAAAAACCCAAACAAACCAGTCTCAGATTCGGTCCCCCTATATCATACCCCAACTATTTCCCTGTGTAGCATCCCTCTTCTCTCTCCCTTTTCTCTCGCATCTCCGAAGGCACGCGCGCGAGCTCGGGCTCACGCAGAGCCCCGATGCCGCGCCGCGAACTCGCAGGAATTCCGTATTGCCCGCGTATAATACACACGAACGCGCTGCGCTCCACGCACCTATAGGTATACGCACACATCCAGCAAGAAGAAGAGAGAGAAAGAGAGAGAGAGAGAGAGAAGGACGCGAGCGGCCTACGTGCGTAAGGGCCGGGGCCTTCGCCGGCGCGACCTTCGACGGCCCTGCCTCCCCCCTCCCCTCTGCGCCTCTCTGCGTGTCTCTCTCCCCACTCTCGAGGGCCCTCGGGCCCAAACCGCCGGCCGTGCAGCGCGCAGCTCGTCAATGTTCTGTTTCTTTATTTATCCTCTCTCTCTCCTTCTCTTTCTTTCTCTATTTTCGTTTGTGCTTCTTTCTCTCGCTCGCTCGCTCTCGCTTGAAAACTATCACGCACGGAATTCGGTAGCCACAGGGCGATCACGTGAGAGAGAGAGAGAGAGAGAGAGAGAGAGATGCTGCGGCACAGCCGGTAGCGCTCTCCTTCGACTAACCCTAAATTTAATTATTTTAATCTTCGGGGCACCGTGAGTCCCCGGAGCCAGAGCTGCTCGCGGGTCCCGTTCGACGACGCTCTTTACTCGTTCCACTTCGTGTTCCCGATTTTTAGGATTCCTTTTTGTACAGATCTTTCGCTGTCTCGATGATACTCGAGTCTATCGATTTGGAGATTAGAGGTTTTCTCAATCTCCTGGGTATAATGCACGTATTATGTCGATGTGTGTTCTTTTTCATTTGGGCCTTATGGTTTCATTGTGCGTAGCTTTTTCTCTGTCTTAATGATTCTCTTGTCTATCGGCTTGGAGTTTAAAGGTTTTCTGCATTTTTATTGTATAACGCACGCCGGTACTGGTTTTTTTTCTACTTTGGACCTTGTGCGAATGACTCTTTATAGCTCTTTCTCGGTCTTGAAGTATTGATGCTTTCCTCATCTATATCGATTTAGAGTTTCTAGGTTTTCTAAATTGCTGGCGTACGCATGCCTCAATGTCGCGTTTCTTTAAATTGTTTTCGGGCCTTATTGTGTGGTTAGAAAACAGATTTGTTCGGTTTTATTTAAAATGAGTAGCTCGTGAGTTATGTAAGCTGTAGTTCTAGAAGTTTACTGGTATACAATGATTTATCATTCTCAGTCTACGCGTAGTCGATGAATTACGAGTGCTCGAGGCACTTTGAACTCGGGTGAACTTGATTTTGAAATCCGTGATGACGTGAAATTTGTCAGGAAAACACTCATTACGATATGAAGAAATACGATATTTAACACGCCGTTTTTTAATGTACCGATTAGATACCAAGAACGTTGAATTCCAAATTTGGTCAGGATTCCGAGTCGTATGTCTGCTCATCGTACCGAAACATCGTCGTGTCCTGAGTAACGCATACCTCTCACTTATCTTTCACTTTTGTCCTGCTGGATTTAGACTCGCGCGGGATTCCTCGAAAGAGACTCGTCGCGGGCATCACCTTCGAGAAATTTCATTTTGGAGCCGTCAGTTCGCAGAGAGTTTGACGAGTGACGAGTTACGCGCGTGTCTCTCTTCCTTTTCTCGCGCCTCGGTTCTCACACCTGCTTGTATGCACGTTGTGTGCAGGTTTTTCACCTGCGCACGGCGATGATGGAAAGATTCGAGTTCATTCGGGTGTATTCATTCTCTGGACTTGTTGCATTCCTCGAGAGATCGTAGGAGATACGAGAAATTAATCAGAGGTAATTAATGAATTGTCGATGATATTCAAAATAATTTTATAATTAAATCAGTCGAGGGACGAGCCACGTTTAAAGACAGAAAAGAAAGTGACTTTTTTAAAACGTAAGTAAACAATATGCAACAGTTTTTAACTGAAAATGGTACCATTCAGGTTAATTTAAGACCTGTTAATCTCATTTACAGACTGGCAATACAACCATAAAGTTTAAGAAAACCTGTTTTTTTTTCTTGAACAAAATTCACTTACTAAACGATTTTCAATTGTCTTGAAACTTTTAAGGCACATTCATAATAATATGTTTCTATTCTTCATTAGTGGAGAGCATAATTAGTACACAGTCATAACAATTAATTCTAAACCATCACGTGCATAAAGGAGAAACATATTATGAAGTGTACTTTGTCCCCAAAAGTTTCGCAACTGTATGTTACGTTAAGACAAATGATTTTAGCAAATATTAAATTAACCTATAGTTTACACCATTTTTGGATAAGAAAAGTTTAAAAACCCCTGCATACATTTTAAAACTATGCTAACGAGTATACTATTATTTTTCTAGCTTCAACAACAACTTCCTAAAATGCTTCTTCAACTCTTAAGTCTTTTTGGACAAAAAAATTCTTCTGTCTATCTTTTATCTTGCTTCCAATGGCCGGTGATCGGTATCAAATCGAAGTCCAACGCCACCCACAAAGCTTCATCCCCAGAAACACCGCGTCCTCGTCATTCACTCGCGATGATCCTCGCCCTGTGCCTGCCACACCACGGCTACCCGGCTTGTAAATTCCAAATAAACGAAGCATTCCACGTCTCCGGAAGTTCGTTAGCAGCCGCGGCGGCGAACGAGAAATGAGGAAACATAATGGAACTGCGCGCGAGACTGGGCCTTTGGAATCCCCCGACAGATGGCAATTTACGGGCGGAGCTGCTGCCTTCATCCCGGCGGTGGCGGCGGCGGCGAGAGAAAAGAACCTGTAAAAACGAGAGCCCGCTGTAGATGTATATATAGATATGTATATAAAAGGCCCTCGGAAATTGGAAACTAATTATTTGCCTCGGATCTGCTCCGCCTCGGCGGCGGCACATCATGGGAACGCGCGAGCGCAGGAGCTCAGGCAATGTAGGGGAGGATCTTGCCTGTGCGCGCGTGACTTTCTTTGGGACGAAAAGCCGGCACTTGGCGCTCGCCCCGCGGTCCTTTCCGGACCGGTGTTGTATACCTACCGGCGTTTTCACTCTGGAATTTTCGAATCGTTTCCGGTCTGGTGAGGTGGATGCTGGAGCGCTGCGTTATTTTTAGTTTTCTAAGACGCATGCCATGGCTTTCACGCTTGATGGTAGGAGAATATTCTTTCATTTTGTGAGTTGCGAGGTTCATTGGTGAAGATTGCTGCCATTATTGTCGATTTGTTAATTGTATCGTGGCTGTATACTGAGAGAATGGCCTCTTGAACTAAGAAGAATGATCTTTATTTAGAAAAACATCATTCTGAATCGGAACTTTTAATAACAATTCAAAAGAACAAGAAAAGATTAGGTTCGCAGCTCTTATGTCATACTCTGGGAGACAATTAACTTCAGTAGAACCTGTCCAAATGATAATGTTTTAGTGAAATTGTATTTACTTTAAAGAGTAGTCTTTAGTTTTTAATCTAGTTTTGGTGGCCTTATCGATGCTACTAATCAACGTTATTAGTTCTAAGAAACAACTAAACCCTACAATTTAATCATTCCTAAAGAGAACTTTTCCTGCGATCCCAGAAAAGGAAAACCCCTAAATGCAAAGCAAACCACATCTAACCAAATCAAAACAAAAACACACATGTATAATGTACAATCTCCAAGCTCAGTAGCGCTGACTGCTGCTGCACTCTCCGCGTCTCTCGACTCTCCAAGAGAAAAGAGCTGCTGCACTGCTGGAGCAACAGCAACAACACACGGCCTCCTCTCTCCGCGCATTTCGCGGCTAAACTCTTCTAGGCTTGCATAAATACGCACACACACACACACTCACACTCACACATACACGTACATACACACATACACATACTGACATACATGCACGTATACACTCATACACAAACATGTACAGTGTACTCATACACACATACACAAACACAAACACATACACATACACACAAACATACACACTTGAAATTCTTACACAGCGTGTGCAGTACGAACTGCATGCAGATAGTCATACTATATACCTCCTTCCACCATCTCTCTTACTTTCCTCTCGAGCCTACGGGGTTTTCATTCGCAACTCGCAAATCCACACACACACACACATACACACACACACACACCCATATACACGAATCCCCCTAATTACAACAAACGCCGGTGTGCAGCGCGCGGCATTCCTGCGCCTAGACTCTCTCTCTCTCTCTCTCTCTCTCTCTTCTCGTTGCTGCTGTACTGCGCACTGCGCACTGCCGTATAGAATACATCTCTCTCCGTACGCGCACATGCACACGTTGCGCAGCGCAGTGCAGCTCAGTGCGGTGTATGTATACCCCCCTCCCCCGTAGCTGGAGGTTGCTCGCGCGCTATAAAAGGGGGCCTCACTCTTCGGGGCCCCTCGAGGCACACACACGCGCGCGCGCGCGCGCACACTTTCATGGGTACCTATACGGAGTGTAGAGAAAGAGCAAGATAGAGAGAGAGAGAGAGAGAGAGCTCAGATAAATATGCGGGAGGGGCCGGAATTCCTCACTCGGCTGCATTCCAGCCCTCCTCCTCTCTCTCTCTCTCGCGTCCATCGTTCCTTCCCCCCCCCCCCCCCCCCGCTCTTACCTCCTCTCTTTTATATAGCCTGCTGGTGTGCATAGTGTATATAGGTATATAGGTATACCTATATACGAGCGCGCGCGCGCTGTACACAGGTATTCGCGTCCCTCTCCTCGCAGTGCAGTGCAGTGCGCTGCATCAGCCAGCGCACGAATGTGTTTTAGCCTTCGATATATACAGAGAGCGTTACCTCGGCACGAGAGTTCGTTCTCCTCTCTCTCTTTCTCGCTCTTAAGAATGCATTCGCCTCTCGTTCTCTGTATATATATATATATGTATATATATAACTCGGATTTCCTCTGTGTGTATGTACGAGAGTGGAAGAGAGAAGGAGGGAACCTGTACACCTTCCTCTCGGTTCTCTCTCTTTCTATCTTTTCGCCTAGTATGCATATCGCGATTCTCTCGTTCTCGTTCTCTTTCTAGCTCGCTCGCTCGCTCTTATCATCCGTAGAGAGAAGCGATCGTGTTTTCTGTCTTTTTCTCTTTCTCGCTCTTACTGCGCCATGCGCTCACTTCTTCCTATATATGCTCTTCTATTCTGGTGATGTTGTTTTCTGGTACGTCCGCTCGTCTATGCGGGGGAGATAGATATAGATTACAGGTAGATTTATGCATTATTTTTGTTCACATAACATATTATGGAGCATAGTTAATAAAGTAAAATATATCACATTGAGTTCATATTGTAGTTAAAAGAATCGCATTAAGTGCGTTAGGTACTCAATGTATTAAAGTTTCAAAATTATTCTCATTCATTATTTTGAGACATCACAGAGATTTCGCCAGTATTACAAAATTAACTAAAAATATATCTCGTCAATTCCAAAAATATTTGCAATTTATACATATAAACTTGCACCGTAACAGTAACTGAACCATACGCATCTTACATTATTATGCAATATATATACATTTATTCATATAACAAAAATGCCTACTTGAAAAATAAATTAAAACATCACAGAAATCCAGTCAAGATTTGCTAAGTACTTATTGGCCGACATCTTGAACCGATTTATGAAATCTCGTTTTGGATTCTCGTACTTGTATAGTAATAACACCTAAGATTCAAGGAGTTGTAGATGCGATAAAATACACCATGCGTTATACAAGTTAAGCAGTTTGAACCAGAGTGGCGAAATTCCTTGATGTTTCTTGGCCTTGTCCAATGTGTGTCTTCCTTCCGTCATTGCTTTTCTTCACACCTTTCTACCTCACTTTCTGCTCTGGTTCTTACTGGTTTAGTTTCGCATGTTTGTTACAAGGTATTTACTGGGTTAAAATTAAGCTTCTGGTTTTTACTGGTTTAGTTTCGCACGTTTGTTATGCTCAGTTACGATTTGTATTTTAATTTAATTAGAAAAGAATAAGAGTGCTTAGCACAAGTAATATGTAAACTGAAATTTCATCAGTAACTCGGTCTATTGGCTAATTTTTAGTCAATAGTGGTTTTATCTAACCCTAAATTATCAATTAGAGTTATTTTACCAGTCTGTATAATTAGAAATTCGTGAGTAATAAAAATTGAAATATTTTTCAAAGCATATTTTCATTATAAAATTCAATTTTTTAATTATATTACATAATCCTTTGTTATTTCATGTAATGAATTACATGTAACAGATTTATTTACTGAATATGAGAATTGAAAACGATTTGGAATGCGTTTTTTATAAACTAGTTTCGTAATGAAATATTAAAATGAATTATTTCTGTATATACCTCGTAGCTAAACTTTCAAAACTGGTCCTAATGATAGAATGAATAGAATCAATCAAGTTAATTAAAATCTTTTGGAATGGTCAAAGAATGGTAATCGTTATGTTTTTGACACCAGACTTTCAAAACAGCTATCAGTGATAGATGAAGCGTCAGAAATTAATATTCGAAGTTAAAAAAGAATAACCTTTGTAATGGCCAACAACAAAAATCGGTTCTATCGATAAATCACTTCCACTTTTTTCCTCCTCTATCCTCATTATAAAAAGTATATGTCAACACGACACTGTGAGAGATGATTTATTTATTTTAACATACCTATGCAGTTGATTAAAAAATGTTTGTTAATTGTTAACAAATTTTTTAAATACAAATAAATCCTTTTTTCGGTACACTTCTTGTTGCACACAAATTTAGGATGATGGCTAATACACAACCTCTCACATTGTAGAGATTAAAAGAATTTTAAAATTATTAGAGGAATTTAACAAACTATATAGAATACAATAAGATTGAATTGACATTTTATAACATAGAAAATAATTATTTGTCTTTTAATGAATCAAAAATTTTTTGATTGACAGAAATTCGACGATAATTAAGTTAACAAATGAATTAATATATTCGGCACGAGTTAAGTATGAGTAGCTAGATTTCTCGTATTGCAACTACTCATACCTGCTTTCGATTAGTGTTTACGAAGCTTAGGACCAAAGTTAGCCTTTGACAAATTAAAACATATATATAAACTTTATGATTAACATTGCTCCCGTTGCTATTACAACTCAAAATTCTATGTTTTCGTAAAACCAAGCGAGAGCTGTAAATTTTTCTTGAAACAATATTTCTGCATGAATTATATTATTGTATTACAGTTTCCGAACCTTTTCAAAGCAAATTTCGAAGTGTATTAACCGCTTTTATTTTCCTAACAGTTTATCCTGTTTACAGCAATCAAGTTAAACGAACTTTGAGTTGCCATCGTCTTGTTCCAGGGCTGCGCGATATACCGAATCCCAAAATTACTACCAACTAAAGTAACTAAGCATTGTACCTTCGGTTGCACCCAAACCTACACACAAATCACCCAACCAAATTCACAATCACCACGCTCAAAACAATCATTCAAATTCACATCATACATCCATGATCCAGCTCTCCACTGGACCCAGCGTCTCAGCCTCCACATACCTCTATCTACCTCTCCACCGAGTTTAGGAGCGAGAGAGAGAGAGAGAGAGAGAGAGAGAGAGAAAAGGCCTCGCGCTCGGGACCGTTGGGCCGCTGGAATTCAGCAATCAGTTAGGTATTCAGCGCTCTATCCTGCACAGCAGCGGCCGGCAGCAGCAACAGCTCGGGGGGGGGGGGGGGGCATAAATCGCCGCTCTCTGTATATATATATACGCCACATGCCCCTTTTCTCTTTTGTCTTTGCTGCTGCTGCTAGATGCGAGTCGCATGCCCCGTTCTAATCTACGCTGGAGATTTTAGATTTTGGAGATACGGAGTGTGTTCCTCCTTTTAAATGTCTTTTTTGCACTTTCGTCGATGGGGATGCGATTGGGTGAAGGAGGCTGCGTGCGAGTGTTCGCGAAGGAACGCGGAGGACAGTTTCGGGGATCTGGTTTTTTGGTGCTGAGGAATTTTTCGGAGTAGGGGACTGATTTGATCTGAATTTCTTTTTTATGACTTTTGTTTTGAGGATTGTTTTGTTTTTGGGAGAATGTGCGAGAGTTCCAGTTTTTGGGTATAGGACTCAATTTTTGGTTAGTTAATGAATGAATATTTATACAGTGCGTCTCATAACTATAGAAACACCACAAATTTTCACGTTTAAATGTGTATATTATACCTTTTTTAAAGAACCTGTAACTTGGGAAGCAAAAATCCGAGGATAATTTTGCAAAAAGCCAATGAATGGAAAATATATTCTCTTTAAAACATTACTAGAATATTTCTTTCGCATCAACATTAAAGAACTTATCGTTGTTTCATAACTATAGAAACACTTTAAATTTTTAGACCCATTTAAATCAATGTAAATTTTTTATCTAGTATTCAAGTTTTGCTTAAACCGTCCCTGAATTTTTCATAAGTTAATGTAGACACAATATTTTGGTAACGTCTTAAAGAGAATAAAATTTCCTTTTATTTGCTATTTTTAAAATTATCCTTGGTTTTTTGCTTCGAAAGTTACAGGTTTTTTAAGAAAAGGTATAATACACAGATTTAAATGTAAAAATTTTTGGTGTTTCTATAGTTATGAGACGCACTGTATAAAAGTTACTATGATTAAAAGCTAGTTATTAGTAATTTAGTAATTATTGTTAGGACGAAAAGTATGTATTTTGATTTTAAAACTCATGCTTTTTTTGTATATTTTGAAAAATTTCATATTTTTTAATATCTTTTTAAAAATGAAACATTGGATAGCATTTCGAATCTACTAATTCAGCTAACCGTTACACTAAAAACATAGTAAATTTTTACACGAGAGAACTTTTCATGAATCCCCTAACAATGAGATACATTTCACTGTTTCATCTTTAGATCGTAGCAAAAACAATCACACACATTCGATTTTCCACAGTTCCAAAACCCAATACGCCAACATTCCTCAAAGATGCATCCTCATCAACGAAACCCAATTAAACCGTGCATAAAAATCAACCTCAATAAAACCGCAAACCCGCGCCGAGCGCACGGTCCGCTCGCTCGAAGACATGGCATAGATCGGAATGCGTTTGTCGCGATGCACCGAGCGAGCGGGCAAGCGCTGCACTGCCGTGCATTTTCCTCTTCCTCTCTTTCTCTCGTGCATGCGGCCGGGGCTATGCATCGCGCTTGCACACAACTCGTTTGGTGGGCGTTCGTACGTACGTTGCATTCTTGGTTGCGATTCGCCGCTCGCGCGTGTCTTCTTCCGCGTGTCTTGTGTACACTGTTCCCGCTTGAGAGATATTTCTTGTGTGATAGGTGTGTTTTTTTTGAGGGAGGTATGGTGCTTGGGTTTCTTGCTTTTTGGATTTTTCTGGAGGCTTTGATGTGGTGATGTGCTCAAGGTTTTGTTGCAGGTTTGATGTAAACAAACGGAGTTTTAGCAGTACTTTCTCTGGTTGGCGTGAAGATGTATTGCAATTGTTGACATTTTTAAATGAACGGGTTATAGTATAAATGTGAAAATATAGTCACTCAATGCATTGAGAATAAGATTTTTACTACAATAAATTAAGAAAGTCACTTTTGTACTCATATATTTTATATTACAGATTTAAAACCATTCTTCATATGTTCATCTGCCATCTTTAAATTAAAACTTAATAATACAGCTTTAATTTTAAGAAGCAGATATTCACAATCTATCATCTTTCTAGTTTTAAAAAACCTTTCGTGTCATCAACCCTTCGCTAAAAAACTTCCCCTCCCCACAAATTTTCAACCCGCAAACATCCACAACGCCATTAAAACTCGTTCCCACAGCTGGCGCCTCGCGAAAATCCCCCTCGCTCGACCGAAAACCTCTACAACCTCACATCCTCGCAGCTCTCTCAAACATCGCTCTCCACTCTCAATTAAAAGACAATGCCCAGCAGCGGCAGCGGACCCACAAGCTACAACAAAACGAGAAAGCGAGCCGTCGCCGCCGCAAAGAGCGGATAAAAGAGCGCGGGTGACGTTTTTCTTCCGCTCCTCGTGTATACACACACACACACACACACACACACACACACACACACACACTCTCATACACATACAGACAAACTCTTGTACTCTTATACGTACGCCTCGACAGCAGCGTGCATTGACCGACATTTCCTGCGCGCGGGGGAGAGCGTAAAGAGCGTCAGGCTCTATTTTTCGCGATAACATCGTCGAGAGTGTGTGTGGTGTGTGTGTATATATACGTGTACAATGTCCGGCGCAGTGCGCTGCGAAAATATGCGCGCGTTCTCGTGAGAAAATGAGGGAGGAATGCAAGTGCGCGCGTTCGTATATATATGTATGCATGCGCAGGCCTGCGCCACGGTTGTTGCCGCTGATGCCTTATTAAAAAGTGCTTGCGTTGGAGGATGGATAGAAAGCTGCCGCGCGGCGGTGAAGCCTGTGTTTTGGAGAGAATTCGCGGGATGAATGATAGTGCGTGGCAGTTTGAAGCTGCACGTGGTTGTTGTGTGAATTTGTAGGGAGTGGACTGGAGAGGGAATGATGCTTCGAGTAAGATTCTGATTTATTTGTACGTTAGGCTGAGCTTTGATGAATGAGGCTAGGAATGAGAGGGGCTTTGGTTAGAAAATTATTGACGCGAGTCAACGTTGTTCAGTATATATGATGTGATAGGTCTAATTTTCAGACAGCTTAGAGTCGTCCTGGATACAGTTTTGAGTCGATCTCATTCTCATTAAAACATAGCTTACCGAAATTATTCATGGTTTGTACGAAGATTTTTTAATTAACCCCCGTACACAAATTGGGTCTGTATGACCCTACAAGATTTTATTGCAAATATTAGAGAAAAAATAGTCATTGTTTTTATTTATAGATACATAAAAATATTGAACATTTTTAGTAGTTACCATAAAAAGCAATTAATTATTTATTTAAATCGTCTTTCTACATGTACGAGTACGGTTGTAAATTAGAGGCTCTAATGAAAATCGTCTGTATTGGTTTGCTCAAAACTATTGCATTTCAAGAAAGTTCCGACCATTTCAAGATGCGTGGGTCAAAGTGACCCTAGTTCGTATGATCGCAAGTTTTCTCACATTCGTATTCTAAGCTTAAGCACAAATTTCTTCATTCGAAAAGAAGAATCTTCATTGTCTAAGAATAAAACGAATTTTGTAAATAGAAAAGTGATAGATTAGGCCCTAACCGAAAACTGGGTCCGTAATGGTAAACCAGTTCTTCCAACCTCTAAGAAAAATCTCAACATTATGGTTTCGAGTAAAACTCGCGCGCAATGCGCGAGCGAAGCTCCGTACATTTTTTCCAGCGAGAGCTTACCTCAGCACTGGGCGAGCGAGCAAGGCCCTGTAGGGCCTTTCGCGCACTATACATGTATAAGGTATACAGCGCGCGGGGGTTACGAGTGCAACGGCTACAACAGCCGCAGCTTCGAGGATGCTCGAGGGGACGAAGAAGAAGAAGCAGAAGAAGAAGAAGAAGAAGCAGAAGAAGAAGAAGAAGAAGAAGAGAACTCTGCTGCTGCGGGGCCCGTAGAAAGAGAAGGAGGAAGAGGGGGGATGCCAGAGAGATGGAAAAGGCAAAGAGAGACAAAGAAAATGTGCGCACACACCGAACGAAAGAGAAAGAGCGAGAGAAGAAGAATCTTTCTCTCCTCTCTCTCTCTCTCTCTCTTACTCTTTGCTGGTGGATGATCGCAGTCATGCTGATGGGTCCACACACACCGCAGAGCGCGCGCGCGCGGGCCCAGAAATTCCAACAAGGACGGGGCATAATGCGCGACTCAAGGTCGGTTCTACTACTATACACCATCCGAGAGCGGGACCGCATCTCTCTCTTTCTCTCGCAGGGTCGTACCCTGACCTCGGGGGGCCCAATCCCCACTCCTACTCCCGACTTCGAGCAGCTCGCTCGCTCGGCTAAACAAGAACGCGGCGCGCGTACGCGCACTCGCGTATAATACCTACGTCGTGACGCGCGCGCGGCTCTCGTTGCATGCACTTCGAGCTTCTGCTCTTTTTAGTTTCTTCTTCCTCTCTCTCTTTCTCGCTCTCGCGAAAGAATCTCTGTTTTTTTTTCTTTTTTCTGAAAGAAAGTTGGTTGAAAAGTACGTTCATTTCGTAAGGCCCAAAAGGTTGTTTTGGTTCTTAATGCGTGTCTTTTCATTCTGCTAAAGGAAAGTTCGCTAAAAACTGTATTTATTTTATGAGGCCCAAAATTGGTTTTGGTTCTTAATATACCTAGTATTACTTTCCCTAAAAATTAAATCAGTTTAAAACTGCATTTATATCGTAGGGTCCAAAATGTAGTTTCACTTTTTAACTGAGAAATATATCAAAATATTCTACTTTAGATACATTTATGTCATAAGGCCCAACACGCATGTTTGCCTTATAACAAAGAAATGTTTTTCTAATAGTTTACTGCTGTGATCGTAATTGTAGAGCCTGCATAAAATCAATCAGAATACTCGAACTTAGATACTCAGGAACTTTATCGCAATGTGCAAAATGGGCCTTATGTGTATTGTACTAACTTTAACTTTAACATGTATTGTAAAATATCTAAATTGAAATAAGAAATTGGAGTACATACTTTTTAAAAGTAATATCAATCGATCGATATTAATTAAAGTTCGAATTTCTCATTATCATCCTTGTTAAATAATTATATTTTCGATAAAATCGATATTTCTTGGACACACTGGTCGTAGATTGACTTTACGTAACGTATAAACAACAACGCCGTGGCACAAGGCACTGCTCAGAGAGATAATTCAACGTACACGCGAACAAAAACCAATACGCGGAAGGCCGATGCTTTTGCTGGTGCTGCTGCAGTCGCGAAAAAATAAAGAAGGGAGAGAAAGAATGCGGGGAGAATGAAACGATAATCTCTCAAAGTCACGAAATCTCCGTGATATACAGCGACGCGCGGTCGTCGACAAAACAAACTTCGGGCCGATTATCACCGGCTTGGCTCGCAGAACGGCCGAGAAGTGATGCAATAGCGACGGAGCAGTATCGAAGGAGCAAAATTACCTGCCACGGGCCCGCTCTTTTTATCACACATCTATGTTAAGAAAAATAGGTTTTAAATAAAACTTTTGAAGCTTAATAGTTATAAATTTTCGAGTAGTCATTACTTGTTTCTTCGAGTTTTAATTTTCTTTATCGGTCAATTAACGTGTCTGTAAGCACTGATTAGAAACTGAGTACTTGTCGATTTTAGGCACGACGATTGATTATAAAGTTAAAAAATTAAGTTTTTCTTGATTTGTGCTTAAAGAGTGAAGGTACATTATTAATGTATACATATATGTATACATCATGGCCTTTTTAGATGACTTATTTGTAGAAACTTTTATTTGCTAAATATCTCATATAGTTACTAAAAATACTATGTACCCAAAAGTTTTAGCATATTATTAAATATCTGAGGCTCTGTCTATCATTATACAACTAAGAATATCCTAGAAAGTGTAAATTTAAAAAAATAAATCTCAATCAAAATACGAAGTTCAAAGCATGTGCAAAATTGTAGCTAAAAGTGAATCTCTAACCATTTATAACTTTTAGTGCCTCCGATTACTGATGCCGGAATTACCATCTTTTCAAAAATGTTTGCATAATCGCATATGAATATTACTCTTTCCTGCATTATACAGCTTAGAATAAGTACTAAAAAAATGCTCTACTGAGCTTTAAAAATGAATAAAGAGCAAAGTATTTTGCATAATAGCTCAAAAACAATCCTAGCTACACAACTCTATGCATGAGTAAAAAACGTAAGTAATTTTAAATTTCTTTTTCAAGAATTTTTTACAAAAGTCAGAAGAAAATTATTACACCCTTATTCGAATAAGAATCCGAGCATTACAGTACACATGAACTACCGATAAAGTCACAAGCATTAAAAAATTGTGTAAAGAGAAAAACGATCTTCGCGAATTATTGCCAATGGCTCATCAAGCTACTCGCAGCTTTAAAACTCTAAATAAGTAAAGAATACCCTCTGCGAAGTTTATAACAAAAATCTAGAGCAAAGTCTCGAGCAAAGATATACACCCTTTTTAAAAAGAACCTAAACATCACAATTTTTAAATGATTCCCAATAAAAACAGAAAGCCTTTCCAAAAGCCAAGGCGCAAAGGGAAAACCCATCTCCGCGAATTCTCGCCAAAGTCCATCGTCTCCTCGCTTCCCTACAACAGCCATCAGTTCCGCGGCAGCTGCCGCATCCTTGCCGTGGTCACTGGCGCGCGCGGGGCACACGAGCCATCGGTACAGGGGGGAACCGGCGCTTGTACGCTCCTGCAGCATCCAGGAGCAGCCGCGGCGAGTAGCACCGGGGCCCCCGCGAGATGAGGCGGCTCTCCCCCCGCCTTTTTACGCGCCGGGACGAAGAAAGAGCAGCGCGCGCGCGGTCCGCGAGCTGAGAGAGAGAAAACACACCGTCTCTCTCTCGCTTCGTAGCAAGAGAGTAGAGAGCAAACGAGAAGAAGAGAGAGAGAGAGACCGAGCTATAAGGAGAGCGAAGAGCGAGAGAGGAGAGAAGGAAGGAGAAGCAGCAGAATAGGAGGAGGAGGAGCATAGCGCGCGTCGGCCTGGCCGCGAGAGGCCCCGAGAGAGAGACGGAGAGAGCGAATGACCGAGCCGAGCTGTAAGAGCGAGCGAGAGAGAGAGAGATACAGGCCCAAAGGATCCCCAGAGAGAAGGCGAGAGAGAGAGAGAGAGAGAGAGAGAGAAGCACAAGAAGCAAAGAAAGAGAGGAAAAAAAGGGAAAAAAGGGGATCCCTTAAAAATTGAGCCTCTCTTGCCTTGCCTGCCTCTGCTTCGAGCTGAGCGAGCGAGCGAGCAAGACAGAGAGTGAGAGAGAGAGAGAGAGAGAGAGAAGAGAGGCGCAAGCGAGCGAGCGAGCGAGCAAGAGGAGGTGGGGATCGGAATTTCGGGCCCGTAACCGACCAGTCTGGTGGAGGCCTTCTCGCGAAGATGAGGTGATCCTGCTCCGCTGCAGCCCCGCGAGAGAGTGAGAGAGTGAGCGAGAGAGGAGCAATAGCCAGCAGCCTTAGCACGCGTCTCTACGAATACAACTCCTCTGTGCTATATACAAGTGTATACGCAGTGTGCGTGTGCGTATGAAGTGCAGTGTCCGTGTGTTAGTGCAAGAGGTATGTGCGAAGGAGAAAGAAAGAAGAGAGAGATCTGAGAGAGAGACGGAAGAAAATATCTCGAGAGAGAGAGAGAGAGAGAGAGAGAGAGAAGCTGCAGACCGTGCAACAGCAGTGGCGAGAAGGGTATACGCGAGCAGAGAGAAGGCCAAGAGCAGCAGTGTAGCTGCGAGCAGCGGCAGAGTCCAAGTGGTGGTGTGCGCGGGCGCGGAGGACCGGCATGGACCGCCAGTACACCCTCTGCGTACTCGTACCGGCGCACCAGTATCGCAGCTACGTCGACAATTACAACAGTAATTCCAGCGGCAATAGCAGTAATAACGCGACGAGCAAGACCAGCAGCACCCAGGCCTACTACCCCCAGCAGCGCATCATCAACAATTACCAGACGCGCCATGACTATCGGCAATTGTTGCTGCAGCAGCAGCATCAGCTCCAGCTGCAACAGCAGCAGCAGCAGCAACAGAATCAACAGCAACAGAATCAACAGCAACAGCAGCAGCAGCAGCAGCAGAATCAGTTGTCCAGGCAGCAGCTGCAGTACTACAGGCACAACGTCCATCATCATCAGCAGCAGCAACAGAGTCAGAAGCAACAGCAGCTGCAGAACTATCAGTACCAGCAGCAGCTTCAGCTGCAGCAGTATCAGCAGCAGCACCAACAGCAACAGCAGCAACAGCAACAGCAACAGAATCAACAAAATCAGCAGAATCAGCAGAATCAAAATGGACCGCATCATCAGGAGCAGATTTACGAGAACGTAGTGTCGCAGTACCAGATGAGGATGTGCTACCAGAATGACTACGAGAACGACGAGCAGATACAGAGGTTCTACTGGGAGCAGTGCTATAGGCGCGACGACAGTGACGCTACCGCGTACTACTACTGCGAATACGTAAGGATCAGAGCGTACTTTGCAACATCGATTAGCTTCGGTTACCTTTAGTTACGTTAATTTGAGTGATGATCAAGCATCATTGCCACGTTGATTCTTCAGTTCTTTTAGTTTCGTTAAATTGCGCGATCATGAAGTTTGGTTAAGTGCTTTTCGTCTGTGTGTGATTGGTGTTAGTTGGTATCCTACAATAAAAATGGTTACATCTACAATTGTCTAGTGGTAGGAACAACTGTAGTTGTTGGAATCATCAGTTGTAGTAAGTGTAAATTGTGGCTGCTGCAACTACAATTGTCTAGCACTACAGCAACAATTGTAGTTGTTAGAGATGCACGTTGGAGTGAGTCCAAATTGTGGCTGATACAGCTACAATTGCCACAGCAACAATTGTAGCTATTGATGTCACAAGTCGTAAGTCCAAATTGTAGCTGCTACAGCTACAATTGCCTAGTGCAACAGTAACAATTGTAGCTGTTGGAGTCGTAAGTTGCAGTAACTACAAATTGTGACTGCTACAGCTAAAACTGCCTAGTGCAACAATTGTAGCTATTGGTGTCACAAATTGTAGCTACTCCCATCAGACTTTGTGCGATCGCAGGTGTTCAGCTCTCATCCAAGAATCTACTGCAGATTTTCTTCTCAGCTTGCGCAGGGCAAAGAATTATCAGTCCGTTGTTTACAGTGCTGCTTCGCAGGGCGAGGAGGGAATCGGTATTTTTCTATCTTAGATTCGGCCGGCCGATTATATCCAGCGAGAGCGTATAGCAGCAGCGGTGCGCGCCTGGCTCTCGATTCGTTGGTCGGTCGGTCGGTCGGTCGTTCGGCTGGAATGTGGAAGAAGACGAGAGCCGGCTGCCTGCCGCCGCCACGGCTGGATTCCTCGCGTCGAGTTTGAGGAATTTTTTTTTCCCTCCTCTCTCTCGCTCGCTCGAGTCGACACGACTCGAGCGAGTCTTCTCTGTGTTGGTGAACGTGTGTGAGTGTATGCGCACGTGTGTATGTGTGTGTGTGTTGAGTAGTAACCCAGAGGAGAATCATCTCTCATGCTGGAAGGGGGTGAATTTGTTGCTTCTTTTCTTTTTTTTTTTCCTCTTTTTGGGTGGTGGTTTTCCTTTTTTTTTGATTCGCGAAAGAGCGTGGGCGCGATCACTGGCAAAAGTCAAAAGGCGTGTTTGGTGATTTTTCGAGATGCCTGGAGGGTGGTGGATTTTAGAGTGTGGTGGAAGTTGTTGGGTATGTGGAAGATTGCGCGTGAGATGAGGGTTGAGTTGGATCGAAATTTGGTTTTAGTGTTCAATCTTTTCTAATGCAATGAATTGACTACTGGATTTGTTTCTTTTTAGCTTAGAGTATTATTTGGCTCTTGAAAATAATGTGTATAAAGAATTAATAAAAAGTCAGATTAAATGAAACATTCTGATCACATCGCTAAAAATAAGTAACAGTTACTCTTTCTAATTCAATTAAACCCGTAAACGTTGTACAAGAATATCATGCTTGAATCATTTTTAAACAGTAATATCGGAAATGTATATGAGCATAAATTAACACAAATATGCAGTTTTCTTAATCTCATCGATTACAAAGATATATGAGAAATCGATTTTTGATCAAGAAACAAAATGTGCTGATTACTAAAAAGATTTCTTTTGCATAATACGTGACTCTTGGAATAGTCGAAGAAAGATATATTCGTAAACGGATCGATTTTGAATTATTTGACCTCAAAAATCAAACTGATCTTAGATGGATTCAGCTCGTGACATTTCATACACATTTATTTGCATAATGGGTTCTTGAATTTACGGATGAGACTTTAAGTAATTAAAGCAATCTTTATTCAAAATATTCGTGTTTTTTATACGATTTATTTCACTAATAATTGGATTTGTTCTTATTTATACTTTTATCAGATTGAAGAAACATGGATTAATTTAAATTCAATTAAAATTCTTCTACGCGAAGCAATTGACATTCTGATATGCTTCATTAATTATAAATTATTACTAATTTATTTCGACAATAAGATGGCTTTTTAATTAAAAAAAAATGTAAAAGAATTCTACCTTCAATATTTCTCACAGATGACCGTTCTTTATATTGCTAATGTATACGAAAACAAGAAATAAGTGACTGTAAAGATAATATTAATTACAGTTACTGGAATAACAGTTCACAGTTATAGTTATTTACAGGTTGTAGTACCTACTATCAAATATTTCCATGAAAAAGTATTTGATTTAAAAATTATATGTAATTACGCGTTAACCAAAGAAATTATTTTTTAAAACTGTGTTCAAATCGCATGATTTAAAATGTACGAAAGTTTCTTTCTTAATATTTACTTTAAAAAGATAAGTGAATGTACTCATAGTTTAATTATCATGTATGATTTCAGCTCATTCAACACTGAACGAAAATTTGAACTTTTAAGTCCGTTCCAAACCTGTATTTATGCAATTTACTTTTCAGCAGGTTCAAGTGCTAACTTATTCATACATGTACCATAAATTGTTGCAATTTTTGTCGTCTTTTCCTCAATTGTCAAAGTAAAATTTGATAAAACTATTATTCTAACAAGATTTCTTTTTCTTTAAAATCTCGAGAAGTAGTAAAACGATTAATTTTTATTAAGTGCTTAAAATATAACCTAATTTCGTAAAAGATACATTAGCCGTGCTGAACTTTGTCAATCTCTCTTATTCAATCTCAATCCGTATCAATCATTACTATCGTTAGTAAAAACCAATTTTAATAACCACAGCCCAATTAAAAATTCAACCGATAAAAACAAGAATCCAGTTATTCAAAACCACGGACCACAAAAATCTTCAGTCCCACCAAAAAATTTCCCACCTCAAAGAAACATCTCTCTTACACCCAACTCCATCTCTCAAAAATCTCTCTCTCTCTCTCTTTCTTCCTCTCTTACACGCAGCCTCCTCTTTCGCGAATCCCCATCTCACCACAAGCTCGCTCTCCGCTAAATCGAGAAGCGAA
The DNA here is from genome assembly GCA_949152435.1 of Gastracanthus pulcherrimus. Classification (NCBI taxonomy): domain Eukaryota; kingdom Metazoa; phylum Arthropoda; class Insecta; order Hymenoptera; family Pteromalidae; genus Gastracanthus; species Gastracanthus pulcherrimus. Next base: position 175,388,434 of record OX424573.1, on the reverse strand, counting down.
GAGAGCCTCGGAATGCTGCCTGCACCGCTTCCCTCTCTCTCTCTCTCTCTCTCTCTCTCTCTCTCTCTCTCGGCGATTATCGATGCGTTTCGCCGCAGCTGCACTCGTCGATGATTCCCCGAAGGCGGGCGTTTTGGTGTTTCTGTGCCGAGCGCGCGCGATGAAATTCGAGATACGCGAGGTCGAGTGTGTTGCATCTTGGAGAGAGAGAGAGAGAAAGAGAAAGAGGGAATCAATAATTTTCGCGCGGCTACCGTAAATGCCGCGCGAGAGCATTTTCGATTTATGGGGTCGGGGTTTTGGATTGGATGCAGAGGGTGCCCGAGGTGATCGTTTTTTTTTTAATTGCGCTGTCGAGAGAGTTTGTTTGTGAAGAGGGGTTTGATGGATTTTGGGCTGATCGGCGGGAAAGTGTTGGATTTTGTGTGTTGTGAGAGAAAAGAAGCTTGATCGGTGAACCGGTTCTTAAAAGCAATTATAAGTTTACGGATTGTGTGGGTATAGTTGATGTGCAACGAATTAAAAAGTGATTAATTAACTTTGTGAATGAAAATAAACAGTTATTTTTCATTACTCTTTAATTTGCTTTATGTGTGTAGAGATCTTTTTCTGATGAAAATTACTGGAGATACCACGGTAAATGTGGGACTTTTTTACTTTGCGATAAAGATTGTTCTGATGTATGGTAAAAATGATCATGATGCACGGTAAAGTTCACAATTTAAAAGAATTACACTTTCACCGTGCAGTCCGTGAATTTTACGGTAATTTTTATCAAATAATTATCTTTATGTAAGAAAAACTTCAATTAAATTACATAAAATAATGTGGATTTTTGCTTTACTGAGTAACGATTGAAAGAATGAGACAAAAATTGTATATTTAACTGAAAGTGGCATGTTTGTCTATTTTTGTCGAGTAATCATTAATTTTATCAGTTTAATTAATTATGAAGAATTTAATCAACTCTACGTGTATTAACGAAGTGAAATTATTTGATAATAGTATGAAATTAATTAGAATTATCTTAGCTTTCATTCAGAAATGACAAGATTCAATTTGAAAAATATTTCGTGGAATGCAAGGTTGCCTTATTTTATAAGACAAGCATTTTTCTTTTATTTCTTATTCACGAACTTTACGTAATATAAAAGGTAAATTAATTCTGTTCTATTGAAATAATTAAATGAAGGTCTCAGTTTCCAAAGGAAAAGATAAAAGTAATTTATTTCGCCATTGAATTTTGCACTAGTATACATTATTCAAACACTACCTTCACTCAATCTCTATAAAAACATCCTCCTAATTTTACTCCAAAAACACCACCACAAAAATCCTTTTCCCACTGACACCCAATTCCCCCTAAAATCTCACCAAAAACACTTTCGCAGCACCAAACAAACTCCACCTCGCACCCAACAAACTCTCGAGCCGCTCAACGCAACACCGTTGACGATTTTCGCCTTCCACCGTATAATTAAATGCGAATCGAGAGCACACGGCTCGGCGCGATCGAATACGCGCGCGCGATTGTGTTTTGGTCCAGTGAACCCTGCGACGCGGCTACGAACTCGGCAAAGATATTCGAATCGCGACCCGAATTTCCGACTATTTTCGGAGCGCGCGTGCGATGACTGTGAAATCATTGGATGATGGTGGTAATTGAAGTGGGGATTCTTGATGGATGGTGTGTGGAAGTGTGTTTTTGTGATTTTTAGGTAGAGATTTGGAGGATTGAGGAGGTGTATTGTATGATTGGTGGTCGTCTTGATTGGTTAGGTGGTTTCTCAGAAGATTTTCCAATTGAATTTTGAGAATCGTTAGTATTTGGTTGTTATAGGTTTTAGTTAATGTTTAGTTAATATGTAGGCAAATATATTATTAAAGGGACGCCAAAGTCCATTTAAAATTCAAATTCCTTACTTCGAATTTTCTAAATCAAGAAATTAATAATTCGATGTAATTAAATTTATAGAGACCAAATTGTGCATAAATCTCGTCCCTTTCGTATATGTTATATTCATTTTACATTATACGAAGATTCAAGCAAATATTTCAGTATTTCGATTAATGCCACTCGAAAGTCTTTATTGTGTGTCATTAGTTGTAGCATTGAAATATTTGCTTGAATGTAATAATGCATTTTTACACGAATTAGAGCAGGAATGGTATTGGTTTTATATAATTTGGTTTATGTATTTTATTACAACTAATTATTTATTATTCATTTTGCAAAATTTGAAGCTGGAAATTGGAATTTTTAATTTACATCTCCTAATTGAGTTTCAAAAAAGTTACTTCCTGTCTGAAAGTTCTTTTGCCTTTTTGAATTACAAAATATGCTGGTGATGATGACTTTTCATCACTTAATTTCTTCCAAGTTGATTTAATGAAATTTCTCCGCAATTAGCGATTAATAACCAATTCACAATTATAAGACTGTCGTACGTGCATTCACATAACCATAATTCACGCAGCATTTACTGATTGCAGTAAAATTTCACTCATTCATCAGCCTTTTACCTCCCAATTACATAAATTAAAATTTGTATGAAAGTGTGTACAATAAACTATATTTGATATTTTATATGCTCATGAATTCTAAGCATTAACTAGTTTGTAAGAAAAAGTATTAAAACAGGAATTTGTGTGCTTATGAATTGTTGGAACTTACAATACGACATTATTATTTGTGATGTAATACGTTATATTTGTGTGTCGGCGCTCATAAAGTTGGTTTCTACATCAGGGATATTAACATTTTTGCAATTTCATTCATTAAAGACTGCGGAAATTCTACAAGTTTTTTTAAAATTACGTAATACAAATTCTATTATCTGTTTGTAAACAAAGTTAGAACATTGTAGAGGAGTGTCCGAACAAAACCAGATAATTACTTTTTCCTTCAAACTTAATTGTATATTTTTCCGTATCCTAATTTACTGTCCGTTTTAATCTACGTCCTACCAGAAATCAAATCACGAATGAAACGCTTATTAAACTAGCTACGTCATTTTTACACAAATACGTAAGAAATGTCTAGTAACTAGTCTAAAACCACTCCAGCTAAACTTAAGATGGTCGCTTTTCATAGCAGGGCGATAGCTTCTTATCAATAATTTATAAGATTATTTATTCTTCAAGAATTACGACAGATAAGATTACGCATAAAAAAAGCACAGCCAAATTAAAAGTTTCTTTTACCTTCCGTGTTCCAGGCGAAAAAGGAGATCTACGACGTGAAGCAGCAGCGGCTATGCCTGGCCCAGGACGAGTACAATCACCTCAACAATGCCCTCAGCACCCTCGGCGCCTCTCGCACCAGCCGTAAGTACACCACGATCCTCGCACGTATATTTTACACCCACGATACACGCGATGCAAACTATACAAACCACACTACGCAGAGCGACTTCCTTTCTTTTCCCCCGAGGAAGCTACGTAGCATTTATTCATTCCGCGTCGATTAAAAAAAATGGGGGGGTTCTTCTCTGGATGAATAATTCATCGTAGCTTATTAGATAACGAGCTTGGGATCGCGAGGACGATTGTTTCCTGGCTCTCGCGTGAGCGCTGCTGCACGGGTTGTTTTATTTTTAGACGCTGCTCCTGTGAGTAAGGGGACTTTGACTTTGGAATTCTTTGGGAAATTCTTTTCTCGGGGGATATAATTAATTGACGATGATCGGGGAGTCAGTTATATGATGGGGAGGTTGATCTTTGAGGTGTGGTTCTTGCACGATAGGGAAGAGGAAGTCAAGTGAAGTTGGAATGTATTTCGGAATAAATTTTAGACTGGCTCGTTGACCAAATGTGTAGGGGTGATTGAGCTCAATAGTTGGAAAGGTATATCAGCCCATATATTATTTTATTCTTCTGATATCAATGTTATTTAAGAAATTTGATCAAACGTATCATTAACTTATTTATATAAAGTTGAAAATCACAATAGAGTACAATGAACTTTCTAACATTGCCTTATTTGTAATTCAAATTTTCAACACAAGTATGCGTAATATATATCTTATATGTTTATGTGTAAAATCACTATTTCGAACTTTTCTTAAACTTAAATTAATTTTGCATATTTAGTCAAAAGTTTCTGTCCACTACAAAATAATATGTAATTAGAAAAAACGTTTAAATTATTAAAATCCACAGACTTCTTTTTCCTTGAGTTCAAGGTCAATGACCTACCCCGAAATTTCACACCGAGAATACGTGCAACATATATACATCTCCATTATGAAAGTATCTGACGTAACCTTCGATTTCACGCAATAATCAACATCAATAGTCCGTGCCAAGCTCAACTTCCCCCGATAATCCATAAAAAGATCCCTACGAAAAACCCCGCGTCCCACCAAAACAAAAACCACATCAATACCTTATAATACACACCCGCGTGCAAGACCTACCTTAAAAGCACCCACCTCATATTTCTCCTTTCTCTCTCTCTCTCTATCCTTCCTACCACCGCAAAACCAAACAACACAATAAAAAAGCAAACTCAACAAAAACAAAAGAAGCAAAAAAAGAAGAAAGACGCGCATACAACGTTCTTGTTTCCTTGCAGTGTGCTCGAGCTCGAGTTCGCTCAGCACGAAATACGATCCGGATCTGCTCAAGTGCGACGTGGCGCTGGCCAGGAAGCGGGTCTCGCGGCTGAAGCGCGAACTGGAGCAGATTCGCGCGGAGATGAACTGCACGCAGCGCGGCGTCGACACCCTGGCGAGGTGAGTGTTAATTCTCTCTTGTGTATTCAAGCAATTTTTGTGTGTGTGTGTGTGTGTGTGGGGGTTTTCAGCGAGCGAGTTATCGCTGTTTACGCTATGTGATTTTGTAAGAGTTTTAACTTTTGGATGTGAAAGTTTAGACACTTTTTTTATCTGGGGATGGTGATTCACGTGGTGTTGTTCGGATTGTGTTTTTGGAAGAGTTTGAGCGCGAGAAAATCTGCTGAGTGTATTGCAATGTGGACGTGAGGCGTTGGATGCAGAAATAACTTGGTATGTTAGATTGATACAAAAAAATGATTGTTAACAGTTACTAAATACCCTTGTGAAACTCGATTAATGTTACTAAACAAATGCGTTAAGTAAAATCAGCTGTTTGCTGTAGCAACTTTCAAATGGTAAATCGAAATATATTTTTAAGAAAATTTAATTTCTTTTCATTTTGATTTAACTAAACTTTTCATATATAGTTGAGAATATAGCAAATAGTCGGTTTTTGAGTATATGTAACTTAAATGTACTTACAGTTACAGTTACTAGAAACATTTAGTTGTGCGATTTTTCAACTTAAAACTCCAGTACAATTTTAGTCACCGATACTATAATCTTCTATCATTGTATATATATAAATTATGCATAAAAAATAACAAAACTGTAACTTTAGACTACTTTTCTGATACATACTCACCCTTAAGTTGTTTCTGCATCCAACAACCCATGCGTTATTATTATTATTGTATGAAGAGTAACATTTTTAAATGAAATAAGTAGTGGCAGAATTCCTAATAACTTTCACTTCTGAAAAATAAATTATTATAGAGTTCGAACAGAAGTTATGTTCAATATTCCTATTTTTTCTAATTATATTTATGTATGTATATTAGTAATTGTTTGTAAATGCTTTAAAAATTGCGAAACCTATATCATAGGTTCGATTTATTTATATGCACCGTAGAAGAATGTAATAGAACTGGTGCTAGTTTAATGCAATGATAAAAATCGTATTTATTATTATTACATATTTATAACAATCAAATATAATTTGTTTTAAAAGTCTTTGATTGGTTTGATGCATGTAATTCGTACAATTTTCATAGTTTTAGTTCACGTATATCGTATATGAAAATTCGTATGTATGTTCTGAACATTGATTATCTTTCATTAATAGAGGGTTAATTAATTAAATTAATATTGATTGGAAACGTCTTGACCCTTTATTTTTAATTAACTCATTACTTTCCAATCGATTCTTTAGGTATCGATTGGGTTTTGCAATCAATAAAACTTACTAAATAATTTTAAAATTATTTACAAAAAGTGACTTTTCCGCAGATTTGAGACCTGACTTTTTAGAATACAAGATTAATTCTTCATCTTCTTCATTTGAATTTAATATGGCCGCTCAAAATCGGCCAAAAGTGAAAACTTTAAAAATAACTATTGGTCTAAATAATCTAATTTGATGAATTCTAAATCTAATTTGAGTTAGAAAAATTAAAAATCTTATTTCGGATTCTAAAACAATAGGTATTAAATCTTCGAAAACGTCACTTTGGCTGAATAATTTGACTGGATTATAATACCCTATTCGCTAATCGAATATAAGACTACCTACAGTATCCATTGCAGAATAATGGGTTAACAAACAATGAACTTATAATTATTGTTTGCAAAGTTCAAAGCAGGATTTAGTATCACTTACACCTAGTACTATTTTCTCCCGCGATTGCACTTCAAATCAATTCCTCCTACAGAGAAAAAGAGAAAAACCGCAAACCACCCATCCTTCACCCCACAAAAAAAAACCCCACCCTCTAACACCCCCCGTTCTTCTTCTCTCTCTCCCGTAGCGTGGAGCAAAAGCTGAGCACTCACCACGCCGGCTGCTACAACATAACCGAGGCCCAGGCGATCATGACCGAGCTGCGCAACATCCAGAAGAGCCTGAGCTCGGGCGAGAAGGAGAAGGCCGAGCTCATGCAGTCCCTGGCCCAGCTGAAGGACGAGCTGACGAGGCTCCAGCTGTGCGAGGGCAGTCCCGAGGCCAGTACCCTCAGTCTGCCCCAGGAGAAGCTCAGCACCGCCTCGCAGACCGACCTCTCGGGGGAGCTGGTGCCGATTGGCACCAGACTCGCCGAGATGGCGAGGATGAGGCTGCAGTACGACGAGGCGCGCAAGAGGATCCAGCAGATACAGCAGCAGTTGGCCGATCTCGAGGAGAAGGTGAGGGATTTTTAAAGAGCTGATTAGTTTGTTTAAGGGGTGTGGTGTACTCGTTTTGGGTATATAGGTGCGAATTGGTGTTCTTGGACGATGATTTGATTCTTGAAGGGTGTTGGGAAACCGGGGGGTCTTCATATCTTATAATACAGATTGTAGACATATTTAATATGGTAATGGTAGACTCTTGTTTCGACGTATCTTTAAAAGGCCTGGAACTTGACATTTTTTGGGAGGTGCGAATTCGCACCTGTATGTCTGCAATCCGTTGAGTTTATTCATTGTTTCGTATTTGAAATCGGATCAACGATTTTTCATGTAGAGACAGTCATTTAAAAGCATTTTATCTGACCTTAAATTATTAACACTTTTCTACTGAAGTTGGAATTGTAGAAATACAAAACCCTTTAAAACACTCACGTAGATTATTTAGTATTCCAATTTTCAATCGAAGAAGGATACAGTTATACAGAGTCCTTCGATTTTGAAATATAGAGAGTTTCATACAAAAATGCTTTTGGTAACAATGGTAGATTTATTTGGAAGTTGAAGTTTGTGTATATATCATCAAACCATCAAAATACTCTGATATTTATATGGTGGTTGATAAAAAATATAGATTTAAAAGTCTTAAAATTATCTATTTTGAAAAATAGATAAATACTTTGATTCTTTTTATATGTACATGTTTTTCTACATATATTTTTCTCTAATAAAAATCATTTGATTTAAAACTTTGTAATACATGTAATAACTAAAATATTATGTGATTCCGAAAGATTTACTAATATTAACGAATGTTAATTAAATCTGCAAAATAAAGCTTATCATTATTATTTGTCATTTTCGTAGATAAAAAGTTTAATTTCTTGATAGCCATCCATACACTACACAGACCCTTACATCATATTATAATTTCCATCATCTAAAAATACACTATAATTATAATCATTCCCTAACAAAACTAACAGTATCTCTGAATATCTCCAAAAATCTACTATACAAACACCCCTAGTGAAAACTTTCTCCCCCCTCCCCCCTACGAAAGAAAGAAAGTTTTCCTCCTCTCCGAAAAAAGAAACAAAACTCAATCTCCAACCTGTTGCTGTCCCATCTCTCGCAGGTGATACCGGGCCAGACGGAGAGCGACAAGGACAAGCTGCTGCTGTTCCAGGAGAAGGAGCAACTGTTGCGCGAGCTGCGCAGCATAACGCCCCACACGCGCACCCAGCAGGACATGAAGAAGATCCAGTGCGAGATACGCAGGCTCGAGCAGGATCTGAACAACGCGTTCGAGCTCTCGAACAAGACCATCACCGATCGCGTCAGGCTCCACGAGGAGAAGCAGCTGCTGCTGCAGCAGCTCAGGGACGCCCTCAGGTTGGTTGGGCTTTTATTCATCAGCGCGGATGCGAACGAGTTGGCTAGCTGGTGGTAACGTGGTGGTTCGTTTTCTAGCGTTGTGGGGTTGTGATTTTGTAAGAAAATTAGTTGAGGCGTTCTTTGGGTTTAAGCGAGTTGATTATATTGGGTGATATTCGGCGCGGTGGTAGATAGATGTATTGAAGATTGAGTATTTAGAATTGTCGAATTTCATGATGAATGAGGAATAATGTAATGAATAATGAAGCTTTAATAACAAATTAATAATAATTATATAAGGTTTGATATATTTGAGATTATTTTACAGTACCTAAAACAAAGAGTAGCTAAAGGAAATTGAAAGAATTATTAATACAGTTTGTATTTGCTCGTAATAACAGTTAACAGATCAAATTAACTAGTATTTGGTATGAAAGGCGTGAAGAAGAGAAATTTATTTCTACTCGACAAATCTACGGTAGAAGACACTTCGAATTATCAGAAAATCAAATATTTTTTCCCTAAGATGCTGTTTATTTGTAAGGAAAATAAAACTTTTAATTATAGAGGCTATTTTACATTGTTTGAGATAAAAATGGAAGAATCAGGGATCTAATTTTGAATTATAAATTAAGAGAGTTAGTGCGTTCTGCGTGAATTCAGCTTCTGCTCATATTTATTTTATTATTTGTTATATTTATTTAAAAAATTATACAATGGAGTTACCGTGTGATTTTATTTTATTTTTTTAATGAAAATCTTTTGATGCAACGCTTTTACTCTAGATGTATGAATAAATACATAGATAAAAAAATTATTTCCGTGCAATTATCAAGGTTCAACTATAAACTGATATCTAAATGTTTACAAAATTCAATGAAAAGCGTCTTTTATTTTGATTATTTAGAACATTCGTATTTATTCGTGATAACTCTGATAACATACATTTCAATATTCACTTTTTACTGTCGCATTATAAATCATCTATTCAGCAGAAAAATAAAGTTCCCTAATATCTAGTAAACAGTCAGAAAATCATTGTCAAATCTTAACGGACCCTAGGTAAACATCACCAGCAAAACCATGAATTCCCAGCAAAGCAGCAGTATCGAATCCCTGAATTGAATCCGAAAATGTCTCTCCCCCCCAGGTCGATGGCGATGCTGGAGGGCCAGCTGAAGAGCCTCTCCGCGAGCACCCTCTCCGTGAGCAGCAGTTCCTCCCTGGGCAGCCTGAGCACGACCAGCAGCAAGGGCTCCCTGAGCTCGGGCCTGAGCTTCACCGACATCTACGGCGGTCCCCAGTGCATGGGCACGAGCCAACAGGAGAGGCCCGTCGACATGGTGGACCTGCACCGTCGGGTCGAGCGCCTCCTCAAGGGCTCCGAGCAGAGCACGACCTCGACGACCGCCGCCTCCGCCAGCTCCGCCAGCGTCAACCACAACACCAATCACAATCACAATCTCGGCACGCCGTCCCCGGGTCGCTCTCAGCCCAGTCTCTCGCCGAGGTCGAGCCTCTCGAGTGTCTCGCCGCCGGTCTCGCCTCTGTACGAGAACGCCCCGGTCGGCCCGCCGCCCGCCTACGATCAGATCGAGCTGCAGCGACGCCAGCAGCAGAGGCTCCTAGGGGCGACCTCCTCGAATCTCGACAGGACCCAGCTCGAGGACAAGCTGGCCGAGCTCAGGCTCAGCCAGCAGACCATACAGGAGCAGCACTGCACCACGGCCGAGAGCAATCACCACCATCATTACCAGCAGCAGCAGCAGCAGCAGGCCCTGATGCAGCAGCAGCAGCAGCAGCACTCCAAGCACAGCCCACAGCCGCCCGTGGAGCTGCAGTCCTGCAACATGTCGCAGGGCAGCGGACTCGGCAGGCCGGCGCTCACTGGTTAGTTTTGCATTTTCTCTTTTTTCAAGAAGAACAAGAAGAGTGCGTGGGCTTACTTTTTGAGCTTTGAGGAAGCCGTATCTACTCTCCTTGTCTAATCACATTTTTGATAATTACTCAAGTAGTACTTTGTTAATTGAAAAACTAAGAGTCGTCCCCAATTCTTCCAAAAATAAGGAATATTTTCAGACCTAAAAGAATATTTATTTTCGCGTTTCGTAGTATTCTCGGAAAGGAAATATTTTTAAATATTTTTTTAACTTTCAAAATATTCCTTATTTAGCGAAGAATTGGGGATGACTCTTAGTTTGTCAATTAACAAGCAAAAATGTAGTTAGAAAAGGACAGTAGATGCGGCTTCCTCTTAACTTTCAGTTGTAATTTGGGTTATTTCGTACCCTCAACTGAAATTTCGTGGGTTATACAATATAAAAATACAGTTGAGGATACGAAATAACACTGAACTTGAGAGTTTTTTCCATACGGGTATTGGTCTTACGAGGAGAGTGTTACACCTTAGGTCGTGTCGTTTTTTAAATCTTGACGAAGTAGTGGATACTTGAAGTTATTACAACCAGTTTGTTTACATGGGTCTTTAATTCGAAGATATCAGCTATTTTAGGTACTATCTAGTGTGGTTTTCATTAAGGAGGATCCATCAACCTAGGGCTAAAGACAGATGCATATGAAACTTTACATCTTGAGAGAAAATTACCTAAGCTTTCAATTAAAAAAAAGAAAGTAGGGGGTAAACGACCAAAATAAAGAGAAATTAATGATGGCGCCTCGGTTACTGACGCGGTAATTTTCTAATAACTTTTAATATATAAGATAACTGTCATTGGATACAAATTATGTTAAAAAGTTTGAAGTGTAGAAGCTAAATTTGTAAGGAAAGTAATAGGTCAACGATAAAAGTTCGGAGATAATCAACAAAAATATAAAATATAAAACGCATTTTTTATTTAATATTAGTTTGTCAAATAAGAAAATATTTCTTTTGAAATCCAGTTTACAAAGGGTGTTTTAAAATTTCAGTTACACTTTTAAGTATTGAAGTTTAAATGGACTTTTATACAAACAACTTGAGTTACGAACAATCCAAAATATAAAAATATAGAAAGGTTCAGATTTTGTAATAATTTATAAAACTGTCAATTATACCAAGATCTAATATGCATCACTTCTTCCGTCCATCAATTTTTAAAAAAGAGATTTAATTAAAATAGCTGCTATCTTCAAAATAAGGGTCCATCCTGAAAATAAACTCTAGGTACTTAGTTCCATTATTTAACGACCTAAAATATCTCCTAAAGTATAAAACACTTACATCCACATTAAAAATCTCCATCTACCTAACCACCCATAAATTCCCCGAAAAATCCACTCTGTACCTCCCAAAGACTCCAAGCCAAGCATCTACCTCACTGATCTAATCCCATTCTCGCGTGCGTTCTCTTCCGGAAACAGGACTGACGCAGGAGCCGCCATTGTCGCCGATAAGCGAGACACCGCCGCCGATGGGCATCAGGTCGCGGGCCAGCTCGTCCGGGACGAACACGCGCTCGGTGTCGGCCGCGGTGTCCGACGAGAGCGTCGCCGGCGACTCGGGCGTCTTCGAGGCCTCCAACAGGCGCCGACTCTCCGGCATCCTGGGGACCGACGCCCTCGCAACGGCTGCCGGAAACGCAGGCAGCGAGGCCAATCTCGAGACAGCTCAGGTCCAGATCAAACTGAGGTGAGTCATTGAAGTTTGGCCGTGTCGGTGGGGAAAAGTGTTACTAAGCTAAACGTACCGATGATCGGACAATATGGAACATAAGTGTTTATTAGATTCAGGAAATAATTCGTAATCACCCCAGTTGTATAGACTTAATGATTGATTAAATGATTTTTATAATTAACGTTACGAATAGATTTTTTATTTTAAAATATAAGCGTCCGTTTACCTTAGATAAGTTTGTAGATTGGGGACTGGCTCAGTTTTTTTGTTTTTTTTTTAAATGATTGTATTTGCACTGAGTTTTATCGTAGATAGAACGATTTTTGTTGAAAGTGGGATCATTCTTGAGGACATTGATTGTGCGTGTCGTCAAGGCACAAACAGAGATAGTAAATTGTTGTATATAATGTGTACTATTTATTCGATGCTTTTTTCATGACAACAATGTGTTATATGTTATGTACAATCAGATAAACCTAGTCTGATTATTGAAGTTTAGATTGTAAAAAGAAGTTATTGAGCATAAAATTAAATTTGTATTTTATTGGAGAATCATCTACATTATATAGTATTTGTGTATTTCTTATTTTTATGTGAAGGTAAAGAACAGTTTGCCTTTATAAGTGTAGAATTCGGATAGAATATTCAAGAGTTTGTGACAAAATTACTTTCAAATTCGTGTATTTTAGAAATAAAGATAGCTTTCGGTTATTTAATTCTTTTTGACCGTAAATGCATAATCGCGATAAAGTAACATTTCATGGATGAAAAAAGTGCCTTTAGCGCTATTTTGATACCCTTTACAAATTTCTTCACCTTTTCATTTTTCTATACACATTTTATCTTATCCCAAAGAAGCTACCGAGCAGAATCCCAAATATGCTCTTCTGTAAAAAACCACCAATGTTCCTTGTTCCACGATCATGAAAAATCGACAATCCATTCACATTAACAAATGCAACCTCATCTCATGGCTACGTGTTCTCCTCGTTTCGCAGGTACTCGGTGAGCGACGGGCTTCTTCACATCGGCATCGAGCGAGCGAGGAACCTCGCCGCCCTCTTCATTCCCGACAGCATGCAAGTGTAAGTAGTCCGCCAGAGGCGCAATCTAGCGCGTATCGATTTGCACCGCGCCGCGAATAATAATCGCCGCAACTGCTCTTTTATCGATCTCGCGGACCTCGAATTAATAATCACCCTCCCCCTTCCGGGGATCGCCGATCGGTGTAATGCAATCGTGAAATTCGAGGGAGTGAATCATTCGCGAGGTGCAATGACGACGACGATCGTGAGCATTGATCTAATTGACGTCATTTGGGAGCGTGATTTCGAGATTTGAGGTAGTAACGTTGCTTTCAAAACGGAACAATTGATTAAATCATTTGATTTAGTACACTAAGAGATAAAATTAGGAACCATTAGTAGACCCTCTAGTGAATCCAATATGATGTAGGAAAATTTTACTCATTACTATGAAATTTATACTATAATATTAGACATTCTTTTAATATTTACTATCCTGCTATGGAATATATACTATATATTATAACTTATATATAAAGGTACACTGACAAAAATAATTGGGTATCACACTAATACTTTTATATTTATATGATAACTATACCAGTATTGCTCGAGTAACCATACATATTGCTGTCGTAGCTGTATTATGATTGTCAGTGATATTGTATGGTTGTTACAGCAAAATAATATAGTTGGGAAAGCAATAGCAAAGTACTGTTGTAGCAGCAATACGCAGTTTAGTTCGATCAACTAGATTAATTTAATTAATTAAAATAATTGAACTCAGTCCTAGGTTGGCTGTGAATCGTTACTAACCGTACCACATTATATTTTCTTCCTAGAGGGTCTAGTAATCATTCCTACCCCCTGATAGTAGCCGTTACTACTTTTTTTTCTCATCACGAAGTCCGGGTCTCGGATTCTGGGGAAACTTTAAGGATCGACTTTTCGAACCAAAAAATGAAGCACAGAACCCGTAGTTTTATCCAATGGGTCTTTAAATCTGAGATAGAGCCAAGAATCATTAGCATTACTCATACAGGCAATGCTAAAAATCAGATATATATATATATAGATATACTAATTAACGTTAATGAAATTCGCCGTATCTACCGTACAAATGCCTATTGGGTAAAACCACGAGTATTGGGCTACATTTTTAGGTATCAGAAAACGATCCGTAAAGTTTCATCAAAATCCGTGACCCGCACTCCGTGGTCCCTCCTTGTCTGTGATAAGAAATTAAGGGACAGAATCGGAACGTGTAATGTTATTCGAAGTACCGGTGTCTCATTGTTCATATTTATTAAACACCGTTGAATTTGTAATAATAGCTGATTTTGATTTTTGTAATTGTAGGTATATAAAGGCTGCTCTGCTACCGATGCAGCCGCCAGTGAACCACGTGTGCTGTACGAAACCGGTGATGGATTTGCGCAAGCCCACCTTCGGCGAAACATTCCCCATTGCCGTGCCGCTCAACAAGCTCTACACCAAGACGCTGCAAGTCAACGTCTGGTGCACGAGCGGCGAGTCTGAGGAGTGCTTGGTAAGTTTTATCCTATTTTCAAAAGAATAATACACTGTGCTCCATTCATATCCTCAAAATACTTTTAAAATTACGTTGTCGTCGTGTTTCACCTGTATAAGTGCAAATTTTACACCTTAGTATTCGCTTTACTTAATTATCTTTAGCCTTTCCTTATTTTATTTCATTCTTTATCAGTTCCTTCATATGTTTTAAGGTTGTAAATTACAAAAGTCAAGTTTTGCAATTTTCTTGTATATATTTTCAACCTAATTATATTATTATTTCTCCCACCATGCTCTTTTAATATTACTATTTATTATATTTATAATGTAGCATATATTTTGTCTTACACAAGTAAATACTATACCTACTTCTATCTACTATCTTTACTGTGACTATATACATACTTCTCTTTCTTTTCCTCTTTTCTCCATTCTGATCAATTAAAATTTTCCATTCAATTTTATTAATAACTGCATTTCTATATCTTTGTCTTTCATAATAATTGTATAAAATTTATCCCTGGAAAAAAATCATAGGATCATCGGTTACAATATCGTGCTACACGAGTTTCACGTGGTTTGTTTCCCAAATTTCATTCCCGTCATATTAGTATTCTACAACATTGCATTACATTACTTGTAGAGATTCGGATCGCAACAATACTCGCGTACAAAGATCAAAAGTTAATTTTGCATGAAAAAAGTCAGAAGCCATAACAACACCTTTAACCCTTTGTGGCTTGGTGGCTATTATAATAGCCACCTCTTTCGTCTAAGATTTTTATGTATAAAAATTTTATTTATAGGTGTATATAAATGATTTTACATTCTTCTATTAGCTAAGAGGTTTTTCTACAATACGAATTAACAAAAATTGATATTTTATTTATTGTTAAATAGTTATAAATAATCACGTTCCCTTAAAAATCCCACCCACCAACAACGACCAACGACCCACCCACTCTAAAAGCTAACGTCCACCTACCTCACCTTCCAGGGTTCAGCCCAAGTCTCGCTGGCAGACTTCAGCCCGGAAACGCCGAGCGTCAAGTGGTACAACATCCTGTCCTTCCGCTTCATGCAGCCCTCGTCTTCGGAGTCGGCGTCGAGCGGCGTCGTCGGCACCTCTCGATCCTCACAGTCTCTCTCCAGCTCCCAGCAGCAGCTCGCCTCGAGCTCGACGACGAGCACAAGCAGCAGCCGTCACGACAAGCAGGAGTCCGACGTGTCGATGTACCGCGGTGGCAGCGGGGGCCAGAGCAGCAGCAGCAGCGCCGGGGGCGGCACCTGTCAGAACGCCAAGGAGGAGAGCAGCGACGAGAGCACGATCATCAGCTCGCAGACCTCGACGTTGACGAGGAACCAGGGCTGCGACGAGCTGCAGACCGCCGTCTCCCTCAGGCTCGAGGAGCTGGCCAATTGTCTGAAGAGTCCGGAGGAGGTGGAGGAGGAGGACGGGGACAGCGACAGCGGAAGCGGGGACAGCGAGGACAGCGAGGAGGAGGGGATCATCGTCGAGTTCATGATGGAGGAGAGCGTGCTGGAGGACGTGCTCGAGCATGAGGTGGGTTTTGGGTTTTGTGAAGCTTTTGGATACTTGGCTTTGTGGCTGGTTATTTAGAATGCGATTGAACGGGGAGTCTGTAATGGGTGTGGAAACGGAAATTAAATCAAAATTTAATTTAAAAGCACAATTTTTGTTTATATTTAACAGCTTCAGTGCTGACAATGTAGAAGACTTTGCTAGCCTACTGTGCTGAAGCTAATCATTGAATTCTAAACATTTTTATTTAATTGTTATTGTAAATACATTTTTATTCGGCATGCCTTAGATTTTATAAAATATTTTTGCTCTTTGGATCATATAGCACATGTACTAGTTTTTCTTTATCAGTCAAAAGAATTTTATTCATGTTTCATTCACTGCTAGTACTTTGAAAAGTAAACTTCATAAGCCATATATGTGTCACGTAGCACACAAGGATAGAAAATCTTGACACATATATGGCTCACGCCGCACTGAACTTGTTCATTGTATTGTATTTTATACACAAAATACAATTATTTATTGTTTTTAAAACGTAACTTTAACTAGCTCGATTCGAATAGATCTTCCTAACAATTCAACATACTCAAGAGAGTAATCGAAGCACATGTAACAGTTAAAATATGACGAGGAACAAATTTAATAGCAAGGATTGTTTGGCTTTAGGAGGACGAGGAATTAGCGGAAGCAGAGGAGGCGGCAGCAGCGGCGGCTGCGGCGACAGTAGCAGCAAATCAAACCTTAGACAAGGAGACGAACACGGAGTGCGTCTTCATTCCGGAGCAGGGCAAGCAGAGGAAGCTGTCGGCGGCGGGAGTCGTACCCGGCGCCATGCACGACGACAAGAACTCCATCGTCATCAAGAGGAGTCAGACCTTCTCGCCCAGCGCGGCCGTCAGTCGAAATCATTACATCTGTCGAGTGAGTATTCTTTTTTCTGTTTTTTTTTCTATCGATTATAATGAATCGCCGTTGATTGACCTGGACTTTTAGTTCTTTATAGACATGTACACTTATTTGGATTCACTTACTTATACACTTACTTAGGGGCGAGTCGTACAGTGTGAGAACCCATAGCTATTTTGAGTATAACTTTTAATTGACTCGATGAAAACTAAAATCCCAAAAAAGAATTAGTTCCTTGAATAGTCCTGTATCGCGAAAAAATTGCCTGATGTCAAATTCAAGCATAAAAATTAATTATCAATATAATTGTAAAAGTTACGATTTCGCGAGTTCTAAAAAGTGTCGTACAGTATGACAAATTATCATTTATATTCAATTTTGAGGTCTAAATGATTTATAAGGGTACTCACAAGATTTTTATAAGTAATAATGTAGTATATTTATTAAAAATATAGCTTTATAGACATTTATAAATTGATGTAGAAACTACAATACTGCATATTTACTAAAATTTGGTATTTTAGTTATAAATAACGAAAAATTACATATCCTAGTAGACATTTTTCTTCTGAAAAAAGATAAAAGTAAATTTTTTTAATATTTTACCATTCAATTTACATATGTCGTACTGTACGCCAATTGTGTTTGTCATACCGTACGACCAGTAAATTATAGCGATTTAAGGTTATACTGCTCGAATAATGATAATTAGTCCACCAACGTCTCAATGGACTTACGAAGGACTAATCTTGATACAAACATTGTTAGAACGACATAAACTTACCTAGGAAAGAAGAGGTCTCATAAAATAACTTTTGTCACTCGTCAAATTGAATAAATCGTTGGTTATAACAGAACGTTTGGAGCAATAAACTTTATCTACCGACCGCGAAAGATGTTTATAATTTGTCATATTGTACGACTCTCCCCTACAGATTTATTTATACACATACTCATACTTATATACATACTCCTCCTTGCACACTTATTTATACACTTACCCATATTTTTACATTTGTTTATACACTTACTCATTTTTTTACATTTACGTATACACGTACTACACATTCTTACACACTCACGTATACACTTATTCATACTTACTTACGCTCTTACTCATATTTTAAATTTGTATATACACTTACTAATACTTACACATTTATACACTTACTTATTTAGGCGCTTACTGAAACACTTAGTTACTTATGCATTTACATACACTTATTGATACAGTTAATTACTTACTTACTGATTCACTCTCTTATTTACTTATTTAATTGTAAACTTATTTATTTTTTACTTACTCATACACTTACTTATACAACAACTGTTTTATTTACGCGTACACCTACTTATTTACTTACTTTCTTACACTCAGTCATACCGATAGTCCATTTTTGCCGAATTTCCTCTCAATCCCGAAGGAGCAAATTAACCAAAAGATCTGTTCCCCCCCTCCAGCTGAACCGAAGCGACAGCGACAGCAGCATGCCGCTCTACCGTCGGGGCGGTCCCTTCCAGCGCAACTCCGTCGAGCGTCGCTCCCTCCGCTGGCGTCGTCCCTCCTCTGCCCTGAGTTGCAAGTCGCCCTCGGCCACGTCCAAGTCCAAGTCGACGCACTTCCCGGCGACGGCGCGCACCTCCCTCGACCTCGAGCTCGACCTGCAGGCCCAGCACGCCCGGCTCACGAATCTCCACGACGAGCTGAGCAGGCTCAGGGAGCTGAAGCAGAGGCTCGAGCAGGCCAGGGAGAAGGGGGACACCGACATGGCGAGCTGGCTCCTCGAGGACGACAAGTTCCAGGTGCTCATGCAGCAGGCGGAGAGCGGCAAGAACGGCAAGAGCCAGGAGGACAAGAAGGTCGAGAAGATGCTGAGGAAGACGAGCAAGGAGATCTACAAGCTGAGGAAGACCAAGGCCGGAAAGGGCAAGCCGGACATCATATCGTTCAAGTGAGTTCTGGCTTTGTGCTTCGGACTTTCACCTGCTAGAACAGTGGGTTTTTAATTTATTTGGGAAGTCATCGTAAACAAATGAAGGGATACGCGCGTATGCTCTTATTCAACGTTTGGTACTACTTTATACAATACATATCATTTTTTTTTTCAATTTTGGATGCTTATACTATCATAAAGGATATTTTTGGTTTTTATTTTTGTTTTTAAAAAGTATATTTTGTAGGTTTGGAGGATTATTTGGATGGGGATAAATGTGCCGGTAATAATGCCGAATTTATTTTACCGAAGGGAAAATTTGACGAGAGGTGAAATGTGCCAATGGGTAAAGTAATCGATTAACAAAAGTGCCGAAAAAAAGTTCCGATGGGTAAAAATGCCGAAAGTTACAAATGCCGAAATGTCGAATGGCAATGGGTAAAAACTAAAATTATCTAATATTGAAAAGAAATGACCTAGCAACAATTAACACATTATTATAATACAGGCGCATATTCTAATAAAAGCACTTTCTTGTCCACATTTTCGTTTTCGGCATTTTTAACTTTCGGCATATTTATTCATAGGTATTGATTCTTTCGGCAATTTCAACCATTCGGTAAATTTATCCTTCTGTAAATTTATCTTTCGGTAAATTTATCCCCTCCCGGATTATTTTTATGGAACCTGTTAATGCAATGGGCTAATGTAAAAAAAAGTTATATACAGAACACCCTAATAGACTTCGTAAATAACTTATTTGAAATCACCACAAAGATTCAACTAATGAAATTCTCAATATAAAGGTCAAGTAACAACCGTAATTCTAAACATGTCAAATTATTCTTAAATTGATCTGAATCTCCATCATGTTTCCATAAAAATACGAGTAAACAAAAAACCACCAATTCACGGCGCCATTTCGTACCATACAAGGAAAATTCTTTTATATTTTACAAAATAGGAATCAAGACTGAATAGCCGGTTAATTATGTCCATTCTGTGACTCCTCAATTGATCGAATGATCCGGAAACTTTGAAAAGCTTCATACTAAGATTCTAACGACCCAAAGTACAAATCAAGCCAGCCCACTAATCTTCCACTCTTAACTTTCCAGAGAGAAAATGGCCTTCTTCACCCGCGTGAACCTGAACGTACCGGTCCTCCCACCCGACGAGTCGTCCTCCGGGAGCGAGAAGAACGCGGCGCCCGGTCACGATCACCGCAGGTACTCCTCGGAGCCCTGCCGGACGACCCTCGCAACCAGCAGCAGCTCGACGAACACGCGCAACTCCAGCTCGCAGCACAATCATCAGCACGCGGGTCGAAAGTCGAGCGGCGGCCCGTCGAGCTCGAGCACCATGACGATGACGAGCACGTCGACCGTCACCCTGAACGCGAGCCTCGAGAGCAAGACCGGCAACGGCAACCCCGTCACCGGGAGCAGCAAGATCCTGAGGGATTCGGAGGGCGAGCTGGTGGAGGTGCAGAGGACGACGATGACGACGACGATAGAGGAGGAGGAGGACGGCGAGCCCAAGAGGTACGAGTACGTCGTCGACCGGGTCCTCGGTGTCGAGGTGTGAGGGGACTAAGGGGGAGACACACGCATCGCGGATTGTACAGTGTAAAGATGTTCTTTTTTGTTGGTTTTGAGAACGACTCGGGTTCCGTTGTGTAAATATAGGGAGTGTACACTCGAATGTATAATGTACCGTGTAGCGAGAGGGAGAGGAGGGAGTTTTCTCACTTTTTTTTCCTCATGGAGAAATTGGGAGCACGAGAGTTTTTCTGAGAAGACGATCAAATTTGTAAGCGCATTGTGGCTTGTGCGGGGCGAAACGAGGGATGAGTGGGATGAGTTGGAACCTAACCTAATGAATGGAGAAAGATGTTGAATGTTGGAAGAGTATGTAGAGGTTTGGATTGTAGTTTAGACTCATTCTAAGAATTAATTGAAAATGTAATGTTCCTTGTCGGCTTTTCTTCAAAGTTTTGTTTAAGAAACTTTGATTGTAGGTAATAAAAACCTTTTTTGATTGTTTTTTCATAGAAAACAAACTGTTAATGACAGTATAAAAGAGGAGCAATGTTAAAAGGCTGTAATGAATAGGACATTGAAATTTATTACTGTGTGGCAACACTACTCAAAATTAAGAGACAAACGTACAACTTCAATAAATTTATTACTGTTACAAAATAATTTTTTTCTTGAAGATTCATACAGCAAATTGCATCAACAACATACGTTCAGTTAGTAACATAACAATTGAAAATTACTTTCTTAGATAGTCGAGCTTTAAAGATGACCTATTTGACTTAAAAACATATGTTTCGAAAGTCATTTTAAATGGCTATATCAATCGATACTGAATTTTTATATTACTGAAATAATAAAAGAAAGAGAGAGAAAGAAAGAGAGAAAGTAATGAAGAGTGTGTATATGTAAGAAGAAAAGATGTTTTAGGCACAAGGAAGGTATCCTCGCTAATTGCTTTTCTAATTGAACTTCGTGAACGAATTGCGCGAATAATGCTTTAAAGACTCGTCATGGAATGAGACTCGATTGGAGTTCGGCACGCCTTTGTAAATAACGATGATTGTTCAAGATTAATTTCTTTAAGTTTGCAACAATAATTGTGCAAAATCTTCTGTTTAAAAAAAATACGCAAAGTAATCTTGAATAATCATTGTTAGCAGTCTTGTAATGTTGTAAGGAAAATGCAGGTGCCATGCACGACTGAAGTACATAACAAATGAAAATCAGAATTCTGAGAGCTAACGTAAATTTAGAGTTCAACGCTGTCATATGATATTTCATTTTTGATGAATCGTTATTCTAAAAGAAAAGTTAAAAGAGAAACCATAACGTAGGGTGAAAAGCCCACCGAGCAGCTGGTCTGCCTTTTTAAAACAATGATCCAGTGTGAATGCTGGATCATTGAATGTACTGCTAAAGAGTACATTTGCGAGGCTGATTCCTTTGCGTTTAGATGTTCAGTAAACATAAATGAATCAGCCTCAAAGAATTTACTTGCGAAAGCTAAGTATCTTATAAGTGCCTTTGTAAAGATATTGACTTTCGAGAGCATCGACGATAATGATAAACTCGTGTGCTGAAGGTATCGAAATTATTAAGAAAAAAAAAGAGAAACAACAAATTTCTTGCATTTTATAAAGATGTGTTGAATTTACGCGCCTGTATTGTTACTGCGAAAATTTGTAAAATTGTTGTAAAATTGTTATAAAATTTGTTAAGATCATATCGATCGAATCGTAAAAAAAAGAAACGAATAATGCGAATGACAACGCACAGCGTTTGATCTCACCGAAAGAATGTGCCTTAATTGAAATGCCATTCGTCTGACGTGCGTGAGATAAGTGAAAAGGGGGAAACCACGAATTGGATGCGAGCGTAAAAAGGGTTATACAAAAAAGAAAGAAATGTAATAATCGAGTTTCGTCGACGAGAGCAACTCTTAGATTTTAGTATATATATATATATATATATATATATATATATATATATATATATATATATATATATATATATATATATATATATATATATATACATATTTAAATAGAGGAATTTTTAAAGGAAATCGTTTTGTTTCCGCGTAGAGTTTATACATGAGAATAGCGATGTCGAAATTCGCCTCGGAGATCCTTGGCTGATGACTCGCGGAACGAGGATCGCTAATTTTTTTCGTATTTTATAGAAACGGGGCGGGAGGGAAGGGGAAGCATAAAGCAAGGGAATCTAATTTTTAAATTAAAAAATAACTGCTAAATAGCTTGTACATATAATTTTCTTTTCTCTTTTTGTACATACGTATATTAATCCATAACGACCATATGTTAAACGAGCTACACTATAAATATGAACATATATATAAAAAAAACTCTCGATTACGTAAATTGACATATGTATCGTGTATATGAAAAAAAAAGAGGAACATATTTGTTTGTGACGCAACGTTAATTAAATGCGCCTTGCGTTTCATATATAGGAGAGAAAAAGTACACTGTGGCCTTGAACGCAAACATTGTAATTGCGGAAATTTCGGTGATGCACGTGCCTTACGCGAAAATCCTGTTGCGTTTATTGTCTTGTTTATATTATAATAATATTAATGATTGTTCGACGAATCGTAAGGACGAGGCGCGTCCGCACTATACCGATGTATTATTAATGTTACATTATGTATTATTATTACTATAATTATTTTAATTATTATCTAATAATTTTAATTTTTATTATTACTATTATTTTTATTATTATATTATTTTTATTATTATGTTATTATTATTTTCATTACTTCTATTATTATTAATATTATTATTATCATTATCGTGTAGCGTAAAAGTGCTCTGTAACGAAACAAATATTACAATAATAATGATAATGATTTCGTATTGAGAAATTCAAATACACTACTTGCTTTGTAAGTAATGGTTCCGTATGATAACGATTAAAAGAATATACTATGAATGATATAAAAATACTTTCGACTATTTTCTTTTTCATTTTGCCCCGATATTTGAATCCGATCCCTTTCATGAGGTATCAAGACGCGAGCCTGTCTATTTAAGTATTCACCCCTCGAAATGCCGTGTGTACCCATACGACAAATCTGACGTGTGGATCGATTTCTTTCAGACAGTCTCTAAATACGTATTTCCAGCTTCTTAGATGTCCAGTAAATTGCTCTAAAATGTAAAGAAATTTCAATTTGCAAACCAAGAGATTATAATTGTATTTTCCTGGCATAACCGAATAAGTCACTTCTATTTTGAAAATTCGGTTTTGAGCGATTTTAGTATCCTTACGTAGTATATTTACAGACAAAAATGCAAAAATCAGAAAAGTATTAAAAAAGTGACCGTATCTATTATTTATGAATTATTTAACATTAGTTTAAATGGAATATAAAACTTAAAACTTTAATATATCCAAAACATACATACTGGGGTGAAAAATAAAAATGACAAATTTATTGCTATTGTTGCATTGTTTATTATTATTTATTATTTTTAATTATTGTATTGTTGTTTAAAATATTTTTTAATGTATACAATACATACCATTTTCACAAATAAATTTAAGACAAGATAATAATATGTAACTGAGAAAACCATAAAAATGCTCATTAATTGCAATTATTCGAGTTAATTATTCAAAATCGTTTATTCAAACTCATTTCAACTGTAAACCCAAATTTTAACTTTATTAAATTTTATTCCTAAAAAATTGTATTGGAACATTAGAAACATATTGAAAAATCATAGAAAAATAAAATGTTCCAAAATATTTTTTCCTAGCTTTCCAATATATATTTTAGAGTGATCACCGTTCAAACAAAAAATTATGTTTCCGTGTATAACAAAAGAAAAAAAACTCATTCGAAATTTCGGATGTTAGAAGATAGGTAATTTTATGCTCTTTCAAATCCATTTTCACAGTATCGATGATATTATTTTTAAAGTACCAAAGAACCCGAAAAACTAAAAGCTAAAAATCGAAAAACCGTTAATAAACAAAAAAAAATCCGAAAAACTATAAAAATTATTATTGTGCCTCCTTTGTTTAAAAATAACACACGAAATGAGCCCTGGCATTAAATGTTACTGTGGATTACATGAGATATGGATGCATACATACGCACGCACGCACACACATCCATGTCGTTAATTTTATAAAAATAGTGTATTTTGATTCCTTATATCTAAAAACATATTTTTAACATGTTTTTAGCAAAACCTGCTTTTACTATCAAACAGCTTCCTCTTTGAGGAAGCAAAATTGACTTATTCGGTCATGCCGGAAAGTCATAGATTTGTAAATTATAATAAACTTACACTTTTGCAAATTAATTTAGTTCAAATTACATACAAAATATGGCAGAGAAGATTGCTTAACATATTTTTATTTGAAATTTTTAAATATTATTTAGCCTTTTCGAATACTTTAGTAATAAAATAATAGTAGGGGAGAGTGGTATAGTATGAACAAGCTTTCAGTATGAACAGTTTTTCTGTATGAACGCCTCACCAAGTGAATATGGTCTATGTTGTGGTTTTATTATAATATAATCTGCATCCGGTATTTTAAATTTACGGCTACCAAAGTTATCGCGCAAATGACTGATTTGCCAGTTTTTCGGACGTTTAAAATCATCAGTTTTGTATTTTAGTAGATAAATAATTTTGCTCATTGAATTTGAACTCCACCAAGTTCTTTCGTCAGAGAGGGTCATTAAAAAAAATAAATCTTTTTCTCGAAAACCAATGTTCGTGGTTCTAATAAAATTTTATAGTTTCAATTCGCTATGGGATTTCATACTGTACTACACTTTTTAAAAATGTCACTCTTGCATTTTCATAGATAAATAATTTTGCCAATTATATTTGACCTAAGCCAATATTTTTTTTAAAAAGCACCCTGCAGTGACAAGTTACAGCCAAAATAGCTATGGGATTTCATACTGTTCGACCTTCCCCTATTTCGATAGTCCAATCATTTTATTAATTTGTATACATATGGCTTATATAACCTAAATATTTTGAGCTTGAATGGGTTTTTAGGCTTATTGATAAGGTAACTAAAGATACACACGCATTAAAATGATTACTAAAAATTTTTTAACGACATTATTCGATTTATTTTCGAAATTTTCTATAACATTCCACTCGCCCATGGTGGACATCATATTTTTTGCAACACATGTCTGGACTACGCGTTTTTCTTATACCTATAGAGCTGTATACCGTTTTTCAACACGGCGCAAACGTGGCCTGTTAGGTTAGAGAATTAAAAAGATATGTATGACCTATTTTACACAAATCAAGATACTGAAGTATTTAGACACCCCTAAACACGTGGTATCATCCGGATTGTAACCCGTGTTTACGGGATGCTAAATACCTTGTGGCTAAAGTTTTGTCTTGTAGCGGTTTTTAATAATATTTTTAATGTTCCAAAAGTGTTTTATTTATTTCGGACCATACACTGAGAAAACTGTATCGTAACGCACGCTATATATATATATATATATATATATATATATATATATATATATATATATATATATATATATATATATATATATATATATATATATATATATATATATATATATATATATATATATATATATATCATAACTCACGCAACATCATATCGTAAAAATGTACGTATCGATATCGTAATTATTCAACGTCAGAATCAATATGATATCGGAAAATTAGGAATTTGAAATCTTAATTTCTACATTAAAAATAAAATTTTAAATAGTTTAATTTCTCTAAAAAGTCGAAATATTATGTGCAGATCCCATGCTCATGATTTTACAACATTTGATCGAAAAGAATTTGATCTACAATATATGAATCGCAAAATTTACGATATCATAATTTTACGCTATGAAATTTACGATATGGTTTCCTCAGTGTATATTGAGTATAAATAGCTTAGTAAGTCTTTCTCTTTTTCATTTAGTGTTGAAAAATATAGTTGAATTTTTTGCTTCTTCAAAGAGGAAGCTTTGAGATGGTAAAAAGAAGTTTTCGAAAAACCTTGTTAAAAACATGTTTTGTAACTGTTGGAATCAAAATACACTATTTTTAGAAAATGTCCACGTGTGTGGGTTTGTGGGCATTCATGCGAGCGTGTATGAGTTCAATGTGTTCAATACAATTCAATTTTTAGGGTTCATTTCCTTGTTTTTTTCAATAGACGAAGGTAAGGAAAATAATATTTTTTATTATATCGAATCATTTTTATTTAGATACTTTTATATTTTCGAGTTTTTGTTGTTCAAGTTTTCTTTATATTTTTAAAGGTGATATCATTAAATCGGTGTAATTACATTTGAAAGAGCTCGGAATTACCAATATTTTCCGACCCGTAATTTCGGATAAACTTGTTTTCGTTGTTCTGTTCATTAAATTAGTTTGTTAAAATTTATTAAAAAAACCTTGCCGCTGAAAACTACTAAATTTATAGAGCTGAATATCCTCAAATTTTCATGCATTTTTCGTCGTCATTTTTGATTGTTCATAACTTTGCAACAGAATAATATTATTACTTGAAACAAAGCTCAAATTAAAGGTCTTTTGGTCAACTTTCTTATCTTATTACATTATTTCTCTAGCCAAACAAATAGAAGTGTTATGATTCAAGTACAGGTATAATTCTATCCTAAATGTCACATCATAAACCCAAGGGCCTACGAGACCAAACCTCCTACTGGTGTCAGTCATCATTTATGGGTACCAGAAACCACTTCCAGAATCCTCATCAAAAACCACTTCTCGCAGGTTGTGGACTCTCCTTGTAACTCAGATCTCTACTTCTCTTTCCACATAGGTCTACTCAAACAGACTATCTAGCTTTGAAAACCCCCTACTCCTCATCAACGGCACCGAAACAATCTCGAAAAGTGTCACGCAAACCTCTCCAACCATGCCAGAAAAGTCATCCAACTTTCAATTAAATGATCCAAAAATTAAAAAACCCTCTCCAAACCTTCTACCTCTCGCCAATCCCCAGTATCCCCGGTATCCCAGATATCCCCGCACTGAAAAAAAAAATGTTGTTAAATCTAAGTAAACGTTTCCTTGAATCGTACTAAGAAAAGATTTCCTTAAATAAAGTAAATATAATTGATTGAATCGCCGAACACCAGTCTAAACATAACGAAATATCTGCTACGATTGAAGGAAACGCTTACTTGGATTGAACAATGTTCTTTCTTCAGTGCGCTATCCCCACCTCTGTGCGCGCATGCGCCTTCCTCGTTGCTTCTCCCCCAGGTGTGCGCATGCCCCCGCAGGTGGGGGAGCAAAAAGCGCCTCTCTCGCGGTGCTCAGTTGCGAGTCTCGCGATGCTTGGGTCTGTCGCGGGCCACAGCAGCAGCGGCGGCCGCCTCGTCTTTGTCCAGTGCTGCTGTCAGCCGGCCGGCTCCGTGACCGCCGCGATCGTTAACCTAGCGATACTGCTGCAGCTCGCCGCCTGGCTGGCGCGCATACAGGCGGCCCTGCCACCTGGCGCAGGTACGCACCTCGCGCTTTTTACGCTTTTGACTTTGGTATGGCTGGAGCGGCTGCGGATTAATCTGGCTTAACAAGTCTGGCGAAAGTCTTGCAAAAGTCGGGTAGAAGTCTGGCTTAGGTCACTATGATAGACTTTTTTTGGATTTATGTCAAGAAAACTCAGTTTTTTTTTTCACGAGTCAATAATTAGAGTAGTACGTTAATTATTAGTATCGACTAGAATAGTGAAAATACGTACTTTTCGATAAAATAGGAGAAAATTTTTTTTACATATTGCAATCTTGTTTAAAATATGAATATTGGTAAAAAAGAGACAAAAATTTAGGTTACTGTTTGTTTTGCACATTTTGTCTAAAGTCTGGCATAGTGGCCAAAGCCAGACTTCTGCCGGACTTCTGCAAGGCTTTCGTCAGACTTATTGAGCCAGACTGTTGATAGACTAATTTTTTTACACGGTAGTGAGTGGATTTTGGATTTTGGATTGGGAGGGGATGGGGGAGTGAGAAGTTGGTTGGGAGTTGAGGTGGTGTGGGAGGGAGAGGGGTGTAGGGTGGCGAGGAGTGTATTTATACAGGCTTTACCGACGGATGGGGGAGTCTTGTGGTATAGTCGGTTGTGTGCGATGTTTATCTTCTGTTTTGGAGTTTGCGACGGATAGGTTTTGGAATTGTGGCTGTGTTAATAGTCTGGGAGAGATTGTTGCTGTGTGGGTCGATGTATAATTTAATTGTAATTGTAAATGATAATTATTAAACACTGATTGTTCATGATAATGGATATTTAGTATTACGTTTCATCTAAATTTTTAAATAAAGTGGAGGTAATATACAAAAATATTGCTGGTGTACTTGTATCTCTTAAGGGGACAAGCCTGGGTTAAACTCAAAAAAGATTTTTTTCTTATTAGTCCAGAGAACTTTTTATGTTTAAAAGCAATCAATCTGACAATTTTTATGCTATCGATACTCAATAATATTCTAAAGTTTGCCATTGTAACACCTCAAAATCTTGATCCTACACGTCACAATAAATCACTATTTTAACATGATGAACGAAAACTTTATTTTCGACTGTTATTCGACTCTTTTTGACATGTATTATGAGCGGAGCACTTTTTCGTTAAAATATTTTCCTATTCTTTTTCGTATATCCAATGAATTTTTTTATAAATATCAAAAAAGATTTTTTTAAATTGCTTAGATCTCCAAAAAAAACATAATAAAAAAAAATCTTTTGTATATAGTAAAATCAATAACGTGAATTGTTTAGTGCAACGACACTCTCATGATTTATGCAGTATGAGCGTATCGCAGAAAATCATGGTCGTGTTGAAAATACCATTAAAACGATCGAAACTATATATTATTAAAAGCAACGTGCTTATTTTCGTTTTATTATATTTTTTAGAATCTATAAAATGAACTGTACACGTTAGAGGTTATGAGCATAATAGTGCTATAAAATTGGATAAGAAAATACAAAAAAGTTAAAACAATTAAGAACATTTCTCATGCAACATTTCTGTAGATATAAAACTAGTTGTTAAAACGAATGCCCTTACTCATAACAATAATTTAATCAATTTTTCCGCTACCTATTTTATTAAAAACACAAAACTTTTGCATACAATCTTATTAATTTACTACCATAATTCCATAAAATTTCGTCTATAAGCTCACAAGAAACCAACGAGCACGCGTCAAAATCATCACCATTCCCTCAAAAACCCAAATCGTCGATTCGTACGATTTCATTAATAATTCCATACCTCGCCTCGCCCCTCGTAAAAACTCCTCCGACCTGCAGCCAAATGAAACGAAAAGCTACCATCGCGAGGGTGTCACACGAGTACAGTCGAAAGGGCTGAAACGAGCAAGAAATCACCTGTACAAGGGGGGGACAAGTAAATTACCAGCACACGCGCCCCGCACGTGTCTTCCATTGCACGCGTGGTGCACTGAACTCGCTCGCTCGCATGCGGGTGTCACCGTCGTCCTCGATGATAATATTGCTCAGAATAAAAATGAGTATCTCGTGAAAGCAGATTGAAAAGTGACAATCTTTTTCGGCTACAAAAAGATCCCGAGCGTTAGTATTTGTTATTTTCTATTTAAGGAAGTGTAAGACATAAATAAGTTACTCATTACCTTCTTTTACGTAAGTAGTTTCTTCACGTAACTTTCTTTTATAAAACGTAACAGGTCACAAAATAGTTTTAATGATTCGCATTATCTAAAAAAAAATAACCTCAAAATAGACACTGTTTTTAATCTGCTATTCCGATACGCCTCTTTTATTTGGACTTCGTAAGATACTTGTTTTTCACTTAAAGCCATCGATACACTTAGTGGTACATTCCATTGTCGTGGACGTTCTTAAAAATTCTCGAATGCGAAAGCTCAAAGAACGAACAAAAACCAAACTTTGAAAATTCAAAAAACATCCGCGGCGATGTAAAGCACCAGCAAGTGTACATAAGACCAGTTCTCGCACTCGCGGAACTTCCTTTGTTTTTGTCTAAAGTCGCCCTAGCTTCGTTTCGTATATGGTCGCATCTTCGATCGCGACGGCAGGGGCACGTTATAGGCGCCGCTGGGGATGCGAGGAAGGCTAAGCGTGAGTCACGTGCCCAGGGCGATAAGCTGCTTTTATATACGTAGCCTTAGAGCGCGAAGGAAGGTTCCGTGGGTATGTGCGCGATCCTGAGGCGTGGGTGTATTTTTAAACGTGGAGGTGAAATTTTTGTGCTCGAAGAGTTTCGCGTGGATGTGCTTAGTTCGAGGTGGCACGAGCGCTTGAGCGGGGAAACTATAGAGGCGGAAGAGTTGGGATTTTTATTTAAGGAGGGCATGACGGGTGTGACGCACTGATAAATAAGTATAGTCATTTGCAATTTGTTTTGGGACTATGCATGGGGTTTTTTAAAAGTTTTAGGTACTTTTACTTTGTTAAGTAACGTACCTAAAGCAAATTATTTCTTCGAACTTTCATTTATAAATGAAACCATTCGCTCTATTTTCACTTTTTCTTATTGTACAGGTTCACGGACAGTTTAGTTTCATAAAGAACAAGACTTTTTTTATCTTAGCTGACAGATGAGTACAACATACGCTATGACGCCCGCTAATTGAAACAAGGCCGCATTAACATTTGTTTATAGTTATTATGATTTTTTTTTAATAAAAGCCAAATATTTCTACATTACAGAATATTAAGAGGACAGGCCAGTATTAATCTTAAAAAAAACAACAATTCTTATTTAAGAAATAGTACAATCCAGGTCAATTTAAACACTGTAAAACTTATTTACCTGCATATACAGGTTGGTAATACATCAAATAATTGAAAAAGCAAAAGCCTAAAAAATTCACACACACGCGAATTCAAGAGCAATTTACATTCGATTAACTTTCAGAATACCTCCAGAATATATTTCTTCTTTAAATGAGCGGGGAAGATTTAAAAAAAAATGAATATATTTTAGTTGGTGCACATCTTTTTAATTTTTTGAATAATTATACCAATATTTTTCGTAATAAGTCATAGCACTAAATAATTATTTTTAGTTTTTGTCAATTCTGCTTCGTTTATTTGGTAAAGAAACATACATTGAAAGTACCCTGAAAATTTCAAGTCAATCCGATAAAAAGTGCCATTAGAAACGCATGATAAGTAAATTTTGGTAAAAATAGACCCGCTTGTTCGTGGATGTAACACCCTCCTGTATGTGCAGATAATGAGTTTTAAAGAACTCACATTAACCTTGAATCTACCTTTCTTAGGCAAGAAAAGTTCAAAATATGTAACATATCTTTAAAATCAATTGGTCATAGTTCAATGGTTTTTCTTCCAGAGATTAAAACTGACTTACACTTCAAATAATCATATTTAAAAGTTTTTAGAAAGTTTGGAAAAAATCTGCATTCACTTTTGTAAGTCTTCCTGCAGAACTTTTGTTCATATTTCCGCAGAAATTTACAGAACTTTTCTGCAGGTTTCTATACAGAAATATATTCGACTTCTGCAGAGAGATCTGCAGGCAAAAATCTTATAGAAAAACGTGCAGGTTCTAAAAATTCTGCAAGAAATCTTAAAAAAATCTCACAGACGTTCCTGCAGCATTTTTCTAGAGGATCCCCCACCCTATGCGGCATTGATCGATGCGCATACAATCAAGTAGCAACATCACTCATATACCATAAGTAGTAACAGTCAAGCTCTTACTACTGAACGTCCATTACCACACAAATTATAACTCTCGCACTTTAAAGCACTATTAAACTTTAACTTTCCCTCTCAAAAGTACCTTCCTAATACGAAATAACCTCGAAATCAAACCCTACCCATCGCTACTAAAATCCCGAGCTACGCCGGCACACATTTCTCCAAAGCACAACGCCGCTCGCCGTGAACTTTCGCCGCGCAAATCCACATATAACCTCCATCTCTCCTAGCGCCGCAAATCATCGCTCCGCATTTACTCCGTACACACGATCCCGGCATTGAAATGCAAAGGGATCGCGAGAGTCTCCCTCCCTCCTTGTCCTCGCGATTACACCAACGGATAAGTTCGACCCTGGGTCATTCGTCACTCGGATCGATACGCGTACACGTGTATACGTATGTACGGCATACCGACCGAGGAGCGCATAAGGCACTCGTTGATTAGCCGAACGCACACGAGTTTCCACGCGTGTGGACTATGGGTATCGAGTTTGTGGAGGAGGAAGGCACTGCACTTGATCTTACACATCGGTAGTGGCGGATTAGATTGCTAGGGGATTAATAAGGGCGAGCTGGGTTGTGTACGGCGTACGTGTGCATTGTCGCTGGAAGTAATGTGTAACTTTGTCGAAGGATGTGACACAGTTGCGAGGCTCGCCGGCCGGATTTGTATTTACATTGAGAGAGTTGAATTTGAGTGGGGCTTGTACTTTCGAATGATTTATAATTGAAGCTTGGTAATGAATGAACGTGAGATACTAAAATATTGTATGTAACAAAGTATTTTTGAATTGCAAAGTGTTCAAAAATGTATAATTAAAGTATAAGAAAATTTTAATGAATCAAGGTTTGTGAGTTAATCAGATAGCTATTAGATAGCATGGATGTGTTAAATTTTTTGTTAATAATCACGTATAAACATACAATAGAATCAATATTTTATAAGATTTTCATATATAGCAAAATAAAATATTTATTTAACAATGAAAGTATACGTATTCATTCTGTAATTATTCTTCTTTATAATAATGACTAATATTAAATTCCATAATGGTTTAAGTACATTCAGACCATAAGTAAATTTCTATAAAGGGTGCGGTTGTGCAATTTGCTATTAGGGTAGCGAGATTACAATGGGTCTGGCGCTATCAAAAGTAACTCGAGACATTTACCATAGGAACTCACTTTTCTATCGATTTAACACTTGCATTGCGTGCTAAAAATACCTAAGGTGCTACGGTGTTCTGCATTTTATATATATTATTGTATCTATTTTTCATGCTTCCCTAACGTCCATCAGATATAGATAAAAGAGATTTAATACAGTATTTTTGAAATATTTATTATCTTTTAGATTATCAAAGTTTTTTATGTTTAAATTTCGTCATCGAAAATGTGACAAAAAGTGATTCATTTTACAACAAGAAACGTTTATAATTTTAATAATAATTGAAAAGTATTAATATGTACGACTGATGGATTTATAGTTTAAACTTCTAAAAGCAAATAATAACTTTTTTGAAATGTGGATTATTTTAGTAGCCACTTTAAATTTACAAAAAGATTCTTGTGTGTGATAGATAATAAAATAAAGATCGGATAACTAAGAAATAGTTTGTTTATTATAACAACAAATGAATAGAAAAGTAAATGCTTGTTTAAATCATACTTGAGAATCATAGGCTTCTAAAATAATTTATCAAGTTTAATGAATTTTAAATTAAGCTCATTATAATATCAGTATAGTTTTATATAACCCTTTTATTCTTGAATTATTTCTAGTAAGTAAAAATGAATAATATTTTCAATGTATATAATGTGAGAATAATCATATTCATGCAAAAAAGCCAAATTGACAAATTTGAAAATTGAAAAAGTTGATGTTTATTTTAGTCCCATAAAAGGTGTATTTATTGGATTTTGCTACAACAGAGAAATGTTTATAACATCTAAATTAGTGTTCTTTAAATTTATTCGTATGAGTTTGAAATAATTGTATAAAATTTAAGATTCATTGCTAAAGATCCCAAAAACCTCCACGGGAAGCAATAGTAACAAGACATTAGAGAAACTAATTTCAAAATTCAACAAAAATATCCAACCAAACAAAAACTTCCCAGCACAAAATCAACTCAGCATCAAACCTTCCTACACGACAATTTACCACCAGTTTCCCAGTACACTCCTCAACCATTCATAAACATCAAACCTAACTCAATAAACATAACTCCCCCCCCCCCCCCCTTCAAACCCACATCCAACGCACGCTCACGCGGAAAAAATAATACCTCCCCCGCGACTCTTGCAAACGACTTTTCCCCGTATATTGGGATTTAAAGTGTCATGTCCGAAGCAAAGCAGTTTTGACGAATTATTCTTTCCTAAATAAACATACACAACGGATGAATTTTAAAACTAATTATAACTATCAATTTTACAAAAAGAAGTGGTTGCAAAGGTTCTATATGCAATAGTGAATGAATAAAAAATAAATCTAACATATTTTCTAATCATATATTAAACTATTTAAAAGTTGTGATTAAATTATTTTTTTTGCAGATTCCGAAACTGTAAAACACGCAGAATATGTTTACATAATTACTTTTCAAACTCATCCGTTTTATATGCTTATTAAAGTGATGCTAAAGCCACCTATCACCATCAAATACGAGGATCCACTTTTCTCATTAGAATTTCAATTTTGAGTAAATATCTCTATGGAAAGTTGTTGTTCCAACCAAAAAGAACATCTTTTCATAGCGATATTTTCTTAAAATTGAAAAATGAATAAAAAAAGTGGTTCCCCGTATTTACCAATAAGACGGGGCTTAACATCACCTTAAGGAAGAAGAAAGTGTCGTTGCTGCTTTCCTTCGGCCATGACACTTTAAATCCCAATACTCCGTGCCACACATACCCGCGATCCGCGTAAAAGATTCGTTTAGCCTGGCGCGCGCAAAAGCACCAGGCGTCCAACTCTCCGCTGCGCGCGTGCGATGCGACTTCCGCGCGGCTTCCGGAGCGGAAGCACACCGGCGCAAGCAGACCGTGGAATCGGGTCGGCCCTACGCGCGATGCACGAGAAATAAAAAGCCGATCGCTGTGGGTATGGAGAGTCTATGTGTAGGTGAGATCGCTGAGTGACTGGACGATTATTTGTAAATATTCTGGATCGTTGGGCGAGGTGGACGAAAAAGAGAGAGAGAGAGGTGACCTTCGCGAGCGGTCATCGCTGTGAGGCAATTTTTCGTGGGAGTTCTTATGGGAGGGCTTCGTTTGTTTTGTTTAGAATTGTATAGTGGAGTTGTGTGTGTGTTATCTAATTTATGACTGAAAGTTCGTCGCGCATTAACGTTTGATGGGAAATAACTTTTGTGCTGTTCATGTAATAGAATCTTTGGTAATCTACAAAAAAGAGAGAAATATTCTGTATTTAGATATTTGGTGTTTTGAAATTAGACTAACTGTGATGATATTGATATTCAGAATTGAAAGTTAAAGCGAACTGAATGTCTAAGTGTAGATAGGTCATTAGAGTGATTTTTAGTTTTTAAGGGATTTTGACACACCGTGATAAAATATTTTCTACTTTTAGTATTTA
This sequence comes from Gastracanthus pulcherrimus, assembly GCA_949152435.1. Classification (NCBI taxonomy): domain Eukaryota; kingdom Metazoa; phylum Arthropoda; class Insecta; order Hymenoptera; family Pteromalidae; genus Gastracanthus; species Gastracanthus pulcherrimus. Next base: position 175,352,676 of record OX424573.1, on the reverse strand, counting down.
TTCACGGTTTTATTATAAATTTCATAGGGGAAATTTAGCAGAATGAAATAAGAAATTCTTTGATGTAAGTGCGGCGAATTAGCATTAAATGCAAAGTATTACGTATTAAGGTACGGGAATCAGTACTGAAGTAATCTTCTCTCAGTGTATAGCCGGCCACCTGATACTCGACAATCGTTACTTAAGTATTTCCCGATTGACAGGCAACACTGAAGCTTACTTATTTGAAATTTCGTTAATATAGAAGCATATAGACGTGGTTCTGATATTTTTAAGTACTACTACAAATGAGCATAAGATCATAACAGTTATTATCAGATGAGATAATTTACCTTGCAGATATGCCTACACCGGGTCACCTATAAGCCATTATTGTGTACATAAAGTTTGATCTATGTTGTGATGTACGTAGTATACAAAGGCTCAATTCAATTTCACAATTATAGGAAATAGAATTAAACGTAGAAAACATGTCCGGAATTAGACACACATTTTTTTCAATCATCAGAATGTTACCTTTTTTTCTATATTTGATCGTACTTGGAGTTGCTTAATTTAATTGAGCCTTTGCATACACTGAAATCTCATTATATTATTGAAAACTAGTTAAAAAATTTAAACGCTCACTTTTACTTATAAACTAAATTTCTACTTACCCCACCATTTTTTCCCTCTTGAATCTATACACTATCAACATTTTGGTCACATATAACAAGATTCTTGTAAATGGTAAGTGGTGTCGAGATCATTAATCTCTTATTGTTGGCCCATAATACTTAGAGGTGTTTAAATGAAAATTTTATTATCAATTAATGTAATAGGTTGACTTGAAACATTCAGAAAGTTAACTTTAAATCAAAACTGATAGAACCTGTGAAACATAGTACCATTGTTTAGACCTCATCAAAACATAATTTTTTTAACTGACCCTTTGAGTGCAGGGCAAATTAAATAGAAAAGTATCAATGAATATTTCCAATTTAACGCAATGTATTCGGTCTAACCATATTTGGGTTGGGTTTATTTACTTATATTTTTGAATTTCGATTGCGATTTTCTCAACTTTCCATGCATTTAAGGTACTTGATTTTTTTAATTCATGCTTTGAATGAGAATCAAAGAATGGTATAGATTTTGTACATTTAACCTAAAGGGTTGAATACCATAAATTCGTGCCGCATCTTCTTATCAAACTTGTATAACAATTCTCACTAATTTTAATGGTATTACTATACAGATATTTCATAATTTTCTAATTACATTAAAACTTGCTTTGACGATTAACAAAAAGAGATAAATGATCCCTAAACTTCTAAAATACAATAAAAGGATTCTATTTAATGCGAAAAATGTTAGTAACATATGTTAAAAAGGAAAGAAATGTTTAACATTTAAGTATTTATATTAGTTTTTGAGTTTTTACAGGTTTGTCACTTTAAAATAAGAGAAAACAATATTAATGGCTACTAACCCGGGGTAGGTCTGATTACGAAACTGTCTAGTAAAAACAGACTATAAGATTGTTGCCTATACTAATTGTATTGAGTACTAGGCGTGTACTAATCATTCCCAGTTTGTCTAGTAATGAGTACCCAAAACTTATATTGTATCAAATTTACTAGACAGACTAGTAGCCGTTACTAACTTCTTTTCAACAATCAAAGCACGCATAAAATTATTTAAACTATGACTAAACTGAGAAAACAATTAAAAATACTTCCATAAGAAAGACAGACGCTTTGAACGCGATATTTCACTGAAATCGTCGGAAGTTCACTGACACAGCGGAGGGTTAAATGGCAGACAGTGCAGGCACGCACTGTCTCAAGCCATCATTTTCCATAACAAGTTTGGCTTTTGAATGTTCTCCGTGAACGAGAGAAGAAACTTCTTCCCCTTTCTTTATTCCAGAAGGCGGAAATAACTGATATTACGTCGTGCGCGACATCGCATGTCGGAATCTTTCGAGTCTCGCAGTTACCTGGCGGTGCTACTTTGTTTTTTCTGATCGTCGTTTTGTCGTGCTTTTTCACTTTTACTCACTTATTATTCTACTTTATTTCTGTGATTGTACGCTTGTTGGACTGTTTCATTAACATTTTGTACATTTGAAAATCTCGTATATTTCATACACACTTGTTTAGTTGTTAGTACTCTATATTATTATTGTTTAGAAGTGAAACAGTCTATAGTTCTACAGAACTAATGAAGTGCCAAATGCAGTTAATCTTATAGCAGTCTGCCTTTATCTACTGATTTTAGATTTTATAAGGTTATTTTGAACGCTTCTTACGAAGACTTTTATCACGTTTCATTTTTCAACAAACATAGTTAATTTTTATGAGGCAAACAGATGAAATTGTAACAAAAAATGTTCTAACAAAGTACAAGAATCAAACATATTGATAAAGTAAATAGATTTTTATAATTTTTCAATATTTAAGCATAATATATTGTATATAGTACCATAAGAAGCATCGATTTATAACAACTGTTTCAATTTTGTTTCTGTATTGTACTGATAATCAGCAATTAAATGGTTGACAGAATTTTATTAATAATATTGTACTTAAACTATCATTTAAACTTAAACTTGTGTGTGTGTGAATTTTATACATAATACAAAAGAAGAGTTCTCAAAATATATATATATATATATATATATATATATATATATATTACAAATAAGCAAAAGTCATCTATATAAATGCCAACGAAAATTAGTTTTACACACTTGTTCCTTTGTATCAGTTTCTTTTTTATCCGTTCTTTTTCGGCAGTGTTCTCCTTTCTCCATCTGTTCTCATTTCGTGTGTCATAAAAGCTCCCGTCATCCCGCTATAGAAATATTCTCTCGATCAGGTTCAGTCACCGATGCAAATTTCATGATGCTCAGTCACGTTATCGCGTGACGTAAACAAAACCTACGAGGTAGAGAGATTTATGTGTACCGTTATGTGTATTTTATATTGAAGGTGGAGTTTTTACCTTTATTTTAAATTCTAGGGTGACGAGTTAATTCATTGTCGTATGAATGTTCGCTAATATTATATGCAAAGTTAATAGTTATAGTTATGGTTCCAACTCAGTATTTCTAATATTTTTTACAGAGCTGATTAATAGATGAACAGTAAAATAAATTATTTTTTACTAGTTTTGCAAGTCCTTCAAAATATTCATAAAAGTGAAAAATAAAAATTATGTTAGTAAAACATGATACACCTAAAACTTCGGTTAGGTCATGAAGGCATCTTTGTTTAATATAGCATAAAGTTTTTTATTTGAACTTATAAAAACATAGTGTCTTGTTGTTACGAAAAGTTTATAAATAAGTTTCGTTTAAGACTTCGTAACATTAACACACAAATTATTCTTAAAAAATCATTTAGTATCTATAATCGAACGTTCAAATGAGTGAGTAAAGGATACGTTTATGAATTCACATTTGGGTTATATCAAGTAAAAGTCTCAGCTTATCGTTTCCGTATACAATAATAAGGTTCAATAAGGATAACCCTCCTACATCACAATTACTTCCATCACACTTATTTCCAGCAAAAAACTCAAATCCAAAACTACAAAAATACAAATCCCTCATTATTTATACCCCAGCCGAAGCTCATTCTTACAGAACAAGAAATACTTCCTCGTAACCCTCCTAATGAAATCGTAACAGTCGCGCTGAGTAACACGGCGCAGAATTCGAATTCTCTCTCTCTCAGCCGCTCGAAGTCATCGATGCAAATTTGATGATCCAAAGTCACGTGATCGCGTGACGATCCTCCCGACGTATACATAGCTTACACGGCGCTTGTGTCCTGCGTCGATTGTTGACTGTGCACACGTCGAAGCTCGATACCTTTCGTACCCTTCCTCGGCCGAAGATGGGGCTTTATTTCCCGGGTTCGCTGCCCTCTTAATGGAGGCGGTGTGCACACGTGTAGATGTGCGAGTATGTGCGTGTATGTGGGGTGGCTTTTGTGGTGGCTATAAAAGCGCGACCTCGTTTGCAGAGGCAGCGATTTTTCACGCCGAAGGGATTGCAGCACGACGTCAATGGGTTATTGGGAATGCGAGACGTTATTGCCTTTTTTGGTTGGTATTGAGGAGTAATGGCTTTGTGGTTAGTTGTTGCGATTTCGAGCGGGAAGGAAGACGAGTTTTAGGTGGGAAACTTTAGACTTGACGAAGAGCTTTTGGGACATATTGTTGTTAAACGCCAAACCTAGAAATTAAAATAGTTTTATTTACTTATATTAGGGTACACTCTTGCCCAAACGAGTAGAAAGATTTTTTTGTAAGAGAACTATAACGCGTATAGTATAAAATTATGTGGTACTTATGTACACATATATTTTAGGATTCTAAATAAGTTCTCGTATTGCTTGTTTGTTTATAATCTTGAAGAGGATGCTATTATATGTGATATGATGAAAAAAGGAGATAGGTTTAAACCGAGTCTATAAACACTAGATAGAGGCTCATTTGAAGTGAGAAACAACATTTTTCTTGATATTTATATACGGATGGTTATTGTATCAAAAACTTATTTTCAAAAATAATAAATATTTGTTGATTAGTGAATGTTTGTATGAAACTGCTTCGAAATAAGTAATTTCTTCAGTAAAAAGTTTTAAATAATAGGTTACTTATTTCGAAGCAGTTTCATACAAATATATATATATATATATATATATATATATGTATACTGCACAAGGAATTCTCGGAATCATTAAAATAATTTTTATCTAAATGTATTTTTTATGAGTCTGTATAAAGCAATCTACATACTTTTAAATTGTACGATGAACACGTAAAAATATATACGTATAATTACGGATTATAACGGTTATTTTTAGAATAGACCACTAATCAACGATTACCCTTGTAAATTTGTTAGTTTGCCATAATCATACACTTATTTCATGGCAAAGTACTTGATAGTTGATTATAATTTGTACATACCGAAGTTACAATTGTATGACAAATTGCAGTATAAAGACCTTTGAAACTCAAGTTGCTACATTATCCCTTACATTGAACTCCTTTCACGTCTCAGGGTCTCTGCTTCAGTTACTACAATGCAGTACTTAGTATGCACAATGTTTCATAAATATTTCTGCGAACACTTTGTACGCGATCGATTTCACACATGGAAAGGAAATTGAACACAAGTTCACTGCAATTCTCCAGTTTAAGCTTTCGTGAATAGTATACTTTAAACTTAAATATCTATAAAATGAATACCTTGCAGAATCTTTTAGCTAAAACATAATTTTCTCATAAAACAATTCAATTTTTTTAAAAACAATATTATATTACCAGTACATACTAAAAAAATGTCGTTTGGCGCATACATAATTATTGAACTCGCAAAAAAATTGCTTCTGTTATAAATTACACAGAATGTTGAACATGACATCTTCATATTTACACAACTTATATAAATATTTGAAAATCAAAAGTTAGGAATACTTATTCAAAGTTCTATATAAAAATACTTAGTATGCAATTTGCTTGAAATAAAGATCATTCTTCTTGAGAAAATTACATGTTTTTATTCGTTCAAAAAGTCTGTTATTCTTCAGATACATTTTTATTCCTACAGAAACTCCTATTATAAAAGTAGAATTTATACTATTAAAGGAAAATAGATTTTTTTACCCGTAATGGATACCCTCTATTCCTGGATTTACTATACATGGAGAGAAATAAAAAGTCGAATTCACTGAGACGCACGTTGATTCTACTCAAGACAAAAGTCTATCTTAGTAGTCAGGTGGCAAGCTACAACAGCCTACAAAAAACTTAGCTACTCCTTTTCTTTCTTAAGTTGAAGTTCTGGATGTCGAGGTTAAATTAATTTAGCTTCCCAAAAAATGTAGCATTTACTGTAAATCAAGGAGCTACTGATTTTTTAAAAGAAGTTTCAACTTTTTCTTTCAGAAGTTATATTGGCATACTTGAAACAGCTATTCTTATATTTTATTTCTCTTCGAGTAAACATAAAGGAGCGAATTGGTATTTTCTTTTAGTGCTTATCTCTCGAAGAGTATTGTGTAACTACGTCTAGCATCTTGCATTGACATAAATGATTACTTGATGCTAGTGGAATGATCTTGCTTTACGACTTAATATATTTATTTTACTGGATTCAAGCTGAATCTGATTCACGCAAGTAAATATGTTTTACCTTTAAGATCGTGTATTCACAAATAAAATAACTATTTACTTGTTTCAAGCAGGTTCAGCTTGAATCAAGTAAAAATTCTATTATGTCGTAAAACAAGATGATTCCACTAGCATCAAGTAATCATTTTGAGGAGTATGGTATCTGATACTACAGATAATAGACATATTGAACGTTGTGGTGGTGGATCTTTACTCCTATTTATTTCAAATAGCCTGAACACATCATTGTTGGGGTGCAAATTCGTATCTGAGTGCCTGATACGGGTTAAATCAAATTCTATATTTACAAGATTAATTTGCTTTTATTTTCATTGACTAGATTTTATTCAAATGAAATAATCTGCTTCATACAAGATTATATTTTTGTGAGTAGAGCTTGCAGCCTACAAAAATCTACAGTAACTTTTAGTCTACGTTAAATTTTAAAAGTGAACTTCAAACCCTTACTAAAACTTTTGCCTTTAAAGCTAGGAACTGAAAAAAACTTTTAGGCATAATATAAATACCCCATGAATACTTGAAAATTTAGTAAGGTCAATTATCTCATAATTTTGTCAGTTTAAAAATCTCTGTTGCGTTTGATGAATTAATTTAAAGCATCGATCTGCAACTTATAGATAATCTTTATTACACGCATATAGGCCTTATTATCTATTATATTGAATTGATCGATGCAAATAAATGTGAAAATATGAAGTTCAAGCCCAAAATCGCATATATAAAAACCCACGAAACTGCCGTGGAATTCTCCGTTGGAAATGACTATTAACCGCATCATCCTTGGCCTTGAATTCAATATTTGTAGATTACTACAATAACAATCTAACTCTCTCCCTCCCCCTTTTTACATTATCTCTTCCAGAGGACGAGATAGTGCTGATCGAGCACCTGCCGGGCCGGCGGGTGCACCTGCAGGACTTCTTCTGGACGGGGGTCGAGGACGCGCCCTCATGGCTCGATCCCGAGCAGATCCTCACGCTCTACGAGACGCGCACCGTGCACCACACGGCCACCGTCTACGTGCCCGATCAGAGGCCCGGCGAACCTGGCGAGGATGGCTCGCAAGTGCCCGACTCGAGGCGCCCGACGGGGCTCGACTGCGCCTCCTGCATCGAGCCCACGCCCACGATGCTCGACCACGAGGTCGATCAGAACATCGGCGTGCTCGTAGGAGACGATCCTGGACCGAGGTGAGTGGAGGCATGATGGGGTTCCCGAGTGTGAGAAATCTATTAAATCCTATTCACCAATACAAAAATTGCATATACATCCTATTCGCAAATAAGATCTTTTCATATTTGGAAAAAGGGATTAATAGGATTTAATAGATTTCTCACACTAGGGTTGGTGAGTAGAGGTTGATATTGCCAGGATATTATGTGTACAAATGAAAAGGATGTTGGGTTGTGATGTTCTGATGATAAGGCCTGTTGAGACCTTTTTAAGATCTCTAAGGTGATGTTCAATACTTCACTTTGTTCATTAAGAATTTAAATTTTCAATTTTAAGAAATTATCTTTACTGTAAGGTGGTGCATTTGATTGGAACGACAGCGTTTCAGAGAGATATTTGTACAACATTAAAAATTTAATGAAAGAAGCGGGTTCTCGTAATTATTGGTAACAGGTAGATTTAGAATGATCTTAACATCTTTCTAAAATACTTTGAAAATAATTTGTATACAATGCTTCAGAGAAACATTGGTTCAAATTTGAAAATTAAATGAAAATAGTATAGGTGTTTTTAATTTCCGGTGACGGGTGGATTAAGCATGGCCTTACGATCTTTCGTAAATACTTCAAAAGTCATTTTTGTAAACTTATGATCATTTTAAGATTTTTTAATTATATATAAAAATGCCGAGATCTTCTTAATATCTATTTAAGATTATCTAAATCTTTTTAAATCTTTTAAGTTCTTAGATAGATTCGAATTAGATTCGAAAAGATCTTAAACCAATCTTAAAATGATAAGCAACTACTATTTGTAGTAACTTTGTTTTGATATCGGGATGCAACACTGGAAAATTTAGCATTTTTTAATGAGAATTTACGGATATGCATATCTGTTCAAAAGAACCGTGGAGAATGAATTCAAAAGAACAATTTACAATTGAAATACTTAAAAAGATCCGAAATTTATTGCGAATCTTAAGTATATAGTATTAAAAAAGATAATATATTCGTGTCTGACTATACCTGACTACTTCTACTGTATACATCGTTGCAAGTACAACTCCTGTATTGCTTGTTATACATTTACTAAGAAGTGGTCAAAATAGATTAAACTTTTGATTTTGGACATTAAATCAAAATATTCATTAACTAGATTCTATTAAAAATTTAACATATTATGTACTTGTTAGTGTAATGCATCTTAATCATCAGGTTGTATCAGGTGCTTTTAATATATAATGTCCAATATATTAGCTTTAACAGGACGACGATAATCGTCGTAATGCTGCTATAAAATAAGAAATGAATTTTTATTCTAATTAGCTTACATATTGATACTTCTCCCCTTATCCTTCCCCCTTCCATTAACTTGACTCATTAATGCATTCAAAATTTCTTTAAATTTCTTTACTAATTCTTAATTGACAATATATGAGGGTTAAATGCTCATAAAAATGTTGATTAACCAAAAATTGGACACTTTCAGTTTGAAATATCCTGCATACCTCTCTAATAATGTTATCTATCCATTGTTTCGACTAAAATTGATCAATCATACAAATTAACTCAAGAAAAAACAACTTTTGAATCATTTTTCAAAAATTTGCATCACACAATGTTCCTCTTCTCACGACCAGCAACATTCTCCTAGCATTAAGCAAACGCACCCTCAAAATTATGTACTCAAACCTAGGTTCGCTTTTGATTTTACATACAGGTACTGGCTGCTGACCGTGCTGAAGGCCGGCGAGAGCGTGCCACCTAAGGTCGAGCTGCGCCTGGCCAGACTGTACAAGGCGGCCTTCACGCGCCAGCAGCAGCGCCACCTGGGCCTGCTGCCGGAGATACGCACGCGCAAGGGCCACTATCCGAAGCGCCAGATCGCCCCGGTGGACAGCAATCAGACGACGCCGAGTGCGCTTGAGGTAGGCAACCTTTCGTAATATTGTTCCTGTCAATTATTGCAAAGGAGCGTCGCGACTTTGAGGGGGGACTATGTCGTGTAAAATGCCGGAAAAGAATGGGTGAATGTTTCATGCAGATGATAAGGACTTTCAATATGGAGCTTCGGACAGAGAAAATGTATGATGTACATTTTAATCTGCACGCTCATAGAAATATGTACAAGGACAAGTGTAGGTATTTCGATATCTATAGTTTTAAGGTCTTATTCATCTAGCAAGAAAGTCGCGTAACATGCCACCTGAGAAGCTATGAGATCTCACGCGATATTATATCAGTGGTCATTGCAATTTTCATTTGTATTGTATTATATTGTATTTATAATATAATTCATTATTTTTACGTTAATGTGGATCCATTTAAGCAGGGATAAAGACACGCATATAAAACTTTTTTACTTCTTGAAAAAAAATTTGCTTAGATTGCAATTAAAAAAAGAAAGTGGGGAGTAAACGACCAAAATAAAGAGAAATTAATTATGAAACATGAGTTTTTCCTCACGTGGCCTTTCGGCGCCTTGGTTACTAACAGGGTAAATGTATCGGTTACTGCGGATTATGCGTTAACTTTTGGATTCAACCGATGGTTGATCATTTCAGAAGTTGAAATAAATTATTATAGTGACTAAAAAAGTAACTAATTAAATGAAAAGAGGTAATTAAGAAGAACGTCTGATGCATGTATTACGGAGGACCTTATGTATTATTGCACGTCTAATATGGTGGAATATATAATTACTGCACATCAAATACTGCGGATGCGTTAGTTAATGCGCGTGTATTACTGTAGATTGCTGTTATTAATTATTATAATTAGGTTTAAAAACTTCATATATACTTTGCCATATAACATTTTCCGAGTACAGTTTTACGGTTAAATAACATGTTTTTTGAGGGACCCTCAAATATATGGCAGATATAAATATGCATTAATATGACCGATAGTATCATACTACAGATGCGTACGAATATTTTGACGCTTCGATAAAAATAAATGATTTGGACCAATTCTAGTCGATTAATGTTTTATTTAGACTCGTGGCCCGAGACACTCTACTGGCCCATAAAGGATCTCATTTTACGGTATAGTGTTAAATTTGAATTTACGGCGATATCCAAAACCGTGCTTGTTTGGACAATACTTAATCGGCGAACTCGCGCTGTACGCACTGTTCCGTTCGGAGGCCTCAGTTGCACTCTAGTAAAACGCTTTTGTAATGCCTTTCCGTAACTTAGAAAACGTATCAAGCTGCACATATATGCGTTTGCCGCGTAATCCAAGACCATATAAAGCGAGCTGGAGTAAATTAACCATAAAGAAGACTCCATCATGTGCCGAATATCGCACAATTAACCAATTGCAGCTTTGATACAATGAAAACGTCGCACGTTGCACGTAGCAAGGCCCATGATGGAGAGACTCCTTAAGAGGAGGCCGTACCTACTGCACTTGTCTAATTATACTTTTGCTATTTATTCAAATAGTAGTATGTTAATTTAAAAACTAAGAGTCATCCCCAATTCTTCGAAAAATAAGGAATATTTTGAGACCTAAACAAATATTTAACATTATTTACAAAAATACTTCGAAACGCGAAAATTGAGGTTAGGTTTTGCGTTTCGAACTATTCTCCGATAGGAAATAATGTTAGGTACTCTTTTAGGTCTCAAAATATTCCTTATTTTAAGAAGTATTGGGGACGACCCTTAGTTTTTCAATTAACTAACTACTATTTGAGTAATTAGCAAAAATGTGATTAGATAAGGACAGTAGATACAGCTTCCTCTTAAAGTTGATTTTGAGGTTATATCTTGTATTAAAAATCCGTAGTAATTTACGCACGTCATGAAAACTTGCTTTTAATACTGCGTTCGAAAATAAAATTTAAGAATACGTAATAATAATAGTTTCCGGCATTTATTTAAAAAAATAAAGTCTACTTTGTCAGAAAACACCGTTACTACAAATAGTCCATCATTATTAACTAAAATACAAACATTTTTTATAAAGGCATTTGTCAGCTCTCTGCCAAACTTATAGTAAAACTTCAGATTTCGCAAAAACTCTGATAATATGATTCTAAATCGGAATTAAAAATAAAGCTCATGTTGTTAACTTAAAAATAACTTAATACATTTTTTCTTATGCTTTTCTTAATATAGACTCATCATATTTTATCACTTTAGTGAAAATCCACAGTAACCAGTGCATCAGCAGTACTTGATGCATTTATCCTATCTTTTAAAATCTAAAGCATGTTTAGCCCACTTTGAATCACTTCTAATGCCTACGATAAAATGAAAAAACATATTCTTCCCATTTTAACCCTCCTGAGAGTAGATACGATATATCCCGTCAAAAATATATGCTACTTTAAGATACATTTTGCATCATAAATTTGAATCCTTACATCGAATAAACATATGCCACCTCACAAATCGAAGCTGAATAATTCAACTTCAATTTAAGGGATTACACAAGGCTACAGAATACATGGCTGTAAAGTTACACACGATTAAATCCAACCGTGCAAAAATAAACCAGCACATAAGTGGATTAAATTAAATAGTCTTGAGCTTCAAACAACTAACAAAAACAACAATTCCACTCAACAGATACCGGAAACCACGACGGACTCGACATCTCCCAACGAAACCTCGACCATCGTCCCAGTTCCATTACCGGCACCTCGCAACGAACCTCGCGATCGCACCTCGTCGTCGGCCATTTCCCTTCTCCACATGCGCGCGGTGCACATCGCCAAGAGCAAGCGCACCCTGCCCCTCCTCGAGGCCGAGGAGTTCGAGGAGCTCGGCCTCAAGCCCATCCTCGCCGCCGCCCTGGAAGACGCCGACGATTTGCAGCCACGAAACGAGACGTCCAGCAACGAATTGGGCCAAACAGAGGTTCTTATCTAATAGTAGATGTTGTTTGGGGAAGCAGATTGTTGTGTGGGACTTCTGCGCGGAAAAAAAATGCTTTGTTTATTTAACAAAGTCACTTGGTACAATACGCACTATCTATTTTTTTTATTACACTTACCAAGTTAAATTAACAAAGCATTTTTTTCCATGTGAGCTAGACATAAACTATTTTATCTTAAGGTGGTTCTTTCATGAGAATCGACATTAAAAATAAAAAATTATACAATGATTTGTTTACGTGTTACAAAATCAGAAGTGCTATAATATAAATGAAGGGTACTTTAAATGACAAAAGAAAATTTTTCATGAAAATTTCGATATTGTAAAATTGGATATCACGTAGTTAGAGAATAATTTGACAGATGATCCGAATCTTTTTTATTTGTTATCCGACTTTTATTTCAAAGGTTTAATTTTGTTCCTTGAAAGATTTCAGGGGGACTTACCCATATAATAATTGAAAAACATCGTAAAACCTGCAAAGTTGCAGCCTATAGTTTATACTTGCATACGCACAAACTTACAAAAACACGTGTATGGACTTATAAACAATTGACTGTAACCTTGCAGGTTTTTCGATGTTTATTAATTTTTATATGGGGTAAGTCCCCCTGAAATCTTTCAAAGAAAGAACAAAATCAGATCTTTAAAATTAAAATTGGATAACAAATAAAAAAGATTCGGATCATTTGTCAAATTATTCTCTAATTTACGCGATATCTAATTTTCCAATATCGAAATTATCATAGAAAGTTTTTTTTTACTTAATGTAGCCTTGTTTTATACTATAACGTCTCTAATATTATAACACATAAACAAATCATTATATAAGTGTTTATTTTTAATGTCGATTTTCATGAAAGAACTACCAAATTCAAGACTGCTTACTATCTGAGATTTTCCTGTGTGTGTCAAGTATAAGCCTTAAAGCTGTTCGGGTATTCTAAACATGGGTATTAGGGTGGTATGTACCCCTTCATGTTTAGGGGCCATTCATGTATTACGTAACGCTGTTTTTGCAAAATTTCGACTCCTCCCCTCCCGCCTATGTCTTTAACACACGCCGTAACGCTAACAGTGAACCCCACTCCTCCCTCAAAGCGTTATGTAATACGTGAACGACCCCTTAGGGGAATCCGATCAGAGGCTTCTTTAACACTCGCATTAATACCTAATACCTTTTCCAAGTGAAATCTCAGATGGTATAGTTTTTAACAAAAACTTCAGCACGATGTATGACAGTTAAGCTTGGTGCAGATGGCACTAAAGCTACGATATCCAAAGTTACATTCGCTGTTATATATCTATAAATAATTAGTAGTTCTCATGATAGCCGCTAGAGGCATCAACACAGGGACATATACATATATACACTGCAAATGTAATTTTGGCAGCAGCAGTGTGCAATATGAGAAATAGACTCTTAACATCACGGGTGTGTTGATAAAGTCAGTTCTCCTCTCTTTTTCACACCGCCGATCAAACAATACCGTTCAAACAAAATAATACTGCTCGATTTCCCAATTGCTGGAGCATAAGAGGGCACAGCTCAGGCAGTCCGAGATCGACGTGGGCCTGGTGCAGGTGCGCATGCAGAACATGTCACTGGTGGAGGGCGGAGCTACGAGGCTGATATACACGGTGCATCTGGGCGGGAAGCCCGTACCCGCGGAGACCGCCGCGAAGGACATGGCGCTGCTGTCGGCACAGGAGGTGGCGCTGGAACTCGGGGCGCCGGTTATCATTCAGAGCGAGCGTGAGCAGAAAATTATTTGCTTTGGTTTTGTAGTGGATGTTGTAGTAAAAAGGAGAAATGTATCCCTTTCAAAGCAGGGGGGGTTTAGTAAGTGAGATTAATTAATGATCGAAATTATGGTTTCTAAAGTAGTTGAATGTAATTTTGAATTCAAATTGATAAATTAAAATGGCATACTAATATAGCGGACTAATGTTTGGATAAAATCTCTATCTTGATGTAACTAAGGTTGTTGAACATGAAACTGAACACGGAAATTTAAAATGGCGTATGCAGGATGATGAATGACGTTTCGAGAAATTTTTATTTGAATACTGTCATTTTTTCAAAACGTATTCTGAAATATTGGATTCGCTATTTTGCATTTCAGAATTGTGAATTCAGATTCATTATCTGAATCACATGTTTTTTTATGTACTCGCCAAATTAGATCAGGCATTTTGAATATTCATACTTGGAGGGTAGATTAGAATTCTACCGACGTAAGAAAAAATCCGTAAAACAAGATTTATAAGCATTTGGTCGAGCTACTTTAAAATTAAGTGCTGTTTTCTTTAGGGACCAGCTTCTTAAGATGGTTAAATGGAATAAATGTCTTTTGGACACTATTCAGTTTTAACACTTCTAATATTGATTATTTATACAAAAGATTATTTGCTACAGTATTATTGTTGATCCGCCAAAAATTCATAAAAACTGTAAAATCTAAAATTTTTTTATCTGGACTAAATTTCATTATTGTCCGTACGAAATATTCAAAGACTCTAATTCCATATACTCCTGTTCGACAGATCAATACGTTATAGGAACGTTGTAACAAAGTTGCTTTTAAAGTTATAAAAACGAGCTTGCAATGTTGAAGAAATGAAATGTACGCTTTTAAGTAGCGTACACGTCGATCCAGGAACGTTGCCTTATAACGTTTGCAAAACTTACCTGACAACTTTGAATCTCGCCAAAAAGTGTTTTTCTCTCACGTTATAGGAACGTTATTAAAACATTGCTACAGCAACGTGGAAACTTTTACTTGTCATAATTATCAACACTAGATGATATACTTCCTCGTACAAAGTTGAAACTTCCGTCTTTTGTGATCGTACTTATTAATTTTTAACAAACTTATACACGTTGCTATAGTGAAGAATAATGTGAAGAATCGCACATAAATAATTTCAAAGTTTCCACAAAGTTGCTAGTCCGATTATAATATCTGACAACGTAGCCAGTCCGATTCTACAAAGTTTAAAAGCTTCCTTGCCAGTCCGTCCTTACAACGTTCAAAAGCAATCTTGCTCGATTAGCACTATTACTTAAACGCTTCTTTAAACTAACTGCTCTAAAATCCGCCTGAAAGGTTAATTTTGAAAAATCAACGCGACTCCGAGTGAAAATGCCCCGACTTTGGAGTGAGCGAGAGAGAGAGAGAGAAAGGTTTTTTGTATCTCCGCGTGTGTTGTTGCTTGCAGCCTATCTAAAAGAATCTCGTCCTCTAGCGCTGTCGAGGAAGCGAGACGCCTGGCTGCTGATCGGCGCGGCGAGCGCCGGTTTTCTGCTGTTGACCGTCGTGGTAGTGGGCCTGTTGATATTCACGAAGCGCAAGCGGGCCCAGAGCGCCGTCGCGGCGCCGCCCAATCGAAGGATACTCGGCAAGGACGAGGAGTACGCGCCTACGACGCCGGGGATCGACAACACGGCCTACACTTCGGAGACCGAGGGCAGGGTGAGTTTGATGTTTGTAATGTGGATGTGGGCTTGTGAGCTTAGAAGTAGTGGGTTGTGTAACTTATTTTTCTTTTTTTTTACGAACATTACTTGTTTGTTAAAGATTTGAGAACCAAAAGATCTACGTTGGTGACGTGACAAGTTACATTCTTTTGGATGTATGTTTGTTAGAAGCCGTACAAATAATACCTGATTCGGTCAGAACATAACTTAAAAGTACAGGGAATATTTTGTACCTGAGCTTCAATAGTTAATATGGTACATTTATCCTAAGTGATTCTAGTAAAATGGTTGTCAGATGTATATCAATTCAGTATACATTCAACATTTGCAATGTAAGAATTTAATTTTAGAAGTAAATTAATAAATGCTTCGATATTAATCATTCGTAAATAACGTAATAAAATTAGAGATAATGCCAGCAGTGTCTGTCAAGACTCATTCTTTCCATATTTCTATGAGAAAAGTCGAAGTACATGGTGAAGCTATTAGTTAATACGCGGTAATGAATCGTATGACATGACAGATGAACGAGTCTGGAAAGTTTTTGTACAGATAATTACCAAAAGCACGAGCAGTGGTTTTGTCTGGCAAAGTCGTTTAATTCTTCTGCCGCTAGAGTCTATAATGCACCTAGCTATATTACAATCGATCCACTCTTTATGATCAGAGAGTATTTCAAGTTTGAACTTGTTAGAAACCGTATTTAACAGCCGTCTTATAAACACTTTGACAAGTTTCGTCAAGTCATCGATACTTTAAATACCTACTAAAAATACGTGATTTATCAACTGATGTGATATGATATATTCTTCGATTTAAAACCTACAAATACCGTTAGAAAAACATTTATTTTTTAAATGTTGGAAATGTCAAAATATGTATACAGTGATACTTCAGTTAGTTTAACTACAATTATTTTAACATACTCATCTATTTTAAAGTTTAAGAACGTTTGGTTTTCCATCATCTTCTTTAATTCGCGAGAAGCCTATTGTCCGTAAACATAATTCTTAAATGTTTCGCATATGTATTTTACACATTTCAACTTGTACTTAAGCTAATTTAATAAAAAGTAGTTAAGAACTGATCAAATTGAATTAGATACTCTAAAATATCCTTTCAATGTGGAGATTCCACATCTGCATACTTGACAGTTTTCACAATTTCTTGAACCGCAATACTAAGGAGGCCTAATCACTTTAAAATTACAAATAAATTGGATATATATTTTTAGGTGAGGATAAATTATTAATGATATAATGATTATTTTTTTACAGTAAATTATAACATTTCAAAATATAATTGAAAATTTTCTTTTAATTTTTTTTTTATTGTCATTAGGTCTCTTTGTTAGGCTATAATATAATCTTGTATATTTCTTACTCTGTCGCAAAGTAAGAAATTAGGCACAAACTGATTGGATTGGAGTTTTTGAGGTTCTCAAAATACATATAATTAGGATACGAGTGTGGGAATTGGAAAAACAAAATTATTGATTACAGTTATAGTTGATTTAAGCCATACTTTATGATAAAATTTAAATGAAATTGAATAATACAGGCTTAAATAGGCTACAACTTTGGTCAATAATTTTGTTTTTCAAATTCCCACACTCATATCCAAATTATATGTGTAGAACCTCAAAAACTCCAATCCGATCAGTTTGATGTCCAAAACCTTGCGACAGAGCAAGAAATATACAAGGTTGTATTATAGTCAAACAAAGAAACCTAATGACGATCAACAAAAAAAAAAATTTTTCTTTAAATTTAATAAATTGTTCAAATTTACCGTAAAATAATAAATAGTTATATAGTAAATATAACTATCATATCATGGATAATGTATACTCACCTAAAAATATATAACCAATTTATTTGTAATTTTAAGGCGGTTAGGTCTCCTTAAGCAATAAATTAATATACAATTCAAGTGGTAACATCAGCTAACATACCACACCAAAACACCATGCAATAATAAAACCGGCAACCAAAGGTCACCAATCCACTGAAACTCCTTCTCCACCTTTATTCTCAAAGGACAACTAAGGTTCCAAAGGCACCAATCAACTATCCTTTCCTCCATCCACCCTCGTCCGCTTACATCTCTACCCCGTAGACAGTTTACTCGATCGTGCCTACCTCCCCGAGCACCGGGCCAATTACGCGTTATATACAGGTGCCTCGAGTGCATCGCCGCCGCAGTCGCGTGTGCACGCGCAGGTTTCGCGACAGGACTCGAGTAGCTAACATAGGTACGATGAACCGCGCGCTGCTGCGTGACGACGAGCAGCGACGAGTCGAACTGCGCTGCTCGGCTGTATACGTATTTCTTAAACGACTCGGATATGGATTATCTAGGTGTAGAGAAGAAGGAGACACGCGAGCGGAAGATTGTTTCGCGATATCGGCAGTGTCGTCTTTTCGGAGAAGTGAGTTGAGTTGGTAGGTTGTAGGATTATTTGGGCTGGGGATGTGTTGATATCGATTTTTGAGGGATGATTTTGTTGTTGGATACTACGGTTCGAAGGACCATGGATTTTGAATTGATTTCTCTTATGTTTTACTTGATGAGAGAAATCACACCACGAAAAGTTTACCAACTTTTTTTACAATTTGTTAGAAATGGACTAGACGCGTGTACTTTGTAAATGATATTGTAAATGATATTGTAAGTGCTGCGAGTCTTTTTTAAATCATAACGCAAACTTATGAAATTTCGAAAACGATTTAACTTTCGAGATAAACGCAGTGTTCATTGAGTTTTTATCACTACTGCCATGATAATTTAACTTGAAAATGTATGACATATACCACGGTAACGTAACGCAATGCAACCTTTTAGAGTCGGATTGTACATTTATGGATACTGTAATCTATTAGTTTCACCCTTAACCCCTATTTTCGACCCTTATACGGATAATAACTTTTGGATATGATTTTAAAATTAAAAGAAAACCATCTTCCAAAATCTCATAGGCCCTATTTTTATACTCACTCTCAACCTTTACAGGGGATACCATACGAAACAAACGTGCTGCTACACGAGAGACTAGTCTAAGAAAACTTGAAAATACGAGTACATAAACATTGTCTGTAGATTTTGGAGCAAGTTTAAAATATTTTGAGCTACATTCGAGCACTTTACCTTACGCAATATTTGCAACAGGAATGTAGTAATTTCTAAGAATTTAACGTAAAAACTAATTTCGGAAATCGGAAGAGCATATTTAAATACCTTTAGACGAGCACTTTTTGAGTAAATATTTTGTTTGCTTATTCAGATGACAGAGTTTGTGAATGTACGGTTTGGCATCAATGAGTTAAAAAATCATAAAAATTTATCAGATCAAACAAACAATACTTTGATGAAAAGGGCATTGCATGGTCTTCTAACAATTAAAGTATTTTTCGAAAGTAATTAGTCCATCTTCATCAAACTGAATAAATATCTTTCTTTCGCTCACAAAAATGAACTACAATACATCATCACCCAAACAAACTAAAGTACGGACAAACCAATAACCTCACATTTTTCCAGCCACGAACCACGCCAACCAATCCGTCAAAAGAACCCTCCACACTCCACTTCCAATCGCGAATCTCCTCCTGCACCTCCATAAATATCTCAACATCCTCTAGTCACGAAATCCCCTTACAATCCCTCGTCTCCTCCGTCTCCTTTTATAAAACAACCTCTCTCATACACCCCTTTCAAAGGTATATATATATACGCATCGCATGATCAAGCTCGTCCTCGATACCTCAACGTCGTCGCCGCGTATCGATTGCACAAACGGAAGAAGCTTCCCCACCTCTCAATCCTCACTTTTTAAAGAAAGAAAAGAACTGCAGCGGGGGGTTGCTTGGTTCGCAGACGGAGGGCACGAGCGGACACAGGCGCACGACGCCGGGCAGTCTGTCGCGGACGCCAGGCTCGCAGGACACCATCGACGCCGACACCAGGGATATATCGAGCGAGAACGAGCTGGAGAACGGGAGGATCGGCGCTCAGCAGCAGAGCGCCAACAAGTGGGACACGCAGGATTACGCGGATACCGTGAAGAAAGGGTACGTGTGGGATGTTGTACTCCCGGAGTAACGCTGCGAAGGCTGACATTTTTTCAATTTTGGTTTTAAGCACGAATGGGATCACGCGAAAATAAAAATTATCGATACATTTTGAAGGTTGGTCTAAAGAGGTCGAGAAACTATAATACTATAATATGATTTAAATCAAAAACTTTTAGTTCATACTTCATGAGATAAATTGACGTTATATAATTGGTTTTACAAAAACATAAAAGTTTGAATGGTCATAATTGACTTATGCATGTGGGGCGAAATGAGAACTTTTCGAAATTAGTTATGCGAAATTCAATTATTTTGCATCAGTTATTTTGTCCGATGAGAAGGTAGTTCTTTCACAAGAATCGACCTTAAATATAAAAATGTATGTAATAATTTGTTTACACATTACAATATGATAAATGTTATATTATAGAAGAGGTAGTGCACTTCAAGTGACAACAAATTTTCTTTTATGAATATTTTGATATTGCAAAATTAGATATCACGTCAACTAGAGTTCGATTTGACAAAAGATCCGAATTCCTTTTTTTCACCTGATATTAATTAATAAGACCTAATATCCTATTATCTTCTTAATTAAGATGACCTAATTTTGTGTCTTGAAAGATTTCAGGGGGACTTAATCTTATAAAAATTAAAAAATAATCAAAATCTGCAAAGCTACAGCGAATTGTTTATAAGTTAGTACACGTATTTTTGTAAGTTTTTGAGTGACAACTATAAACTATAGATTGTAACGTTGTAAGTTTTGATTATTTTTCACATTATATATTGGTGAGTTCCCTTGTAATCTTTCAAGAAACTATTTTTATCAAATCATTCTCTATTTGATGCGATATCCAATTTTGTATTATCAAAATATTTTTGATCACTCTTAAAGTACATTTCTTTCATATTATAAACGTTTCTCATATTCTAACATGTAAATAAATTATTGTAAAATTTTTAATTGAATGTCAAATACCATGAAAGAACGACCTTAAATATAAAACTTTCGATTTAAATATAAAAGTCTCATAGTTCTCCGGAAGTTAATATTTATTTTGCTATATTCTTCATTATTGCTTAAAAATACACTAGTTTGAAAATTGTTCTGAAGTAGAAACTTAAAAAAAAAGATACAGCCTTAAATATTTTCATCATAAAGTTTAAAATAAAGATTTTTGTGCAGTTGATTTAACTGAAAGTTAAACTAAAAAATATCACCGTAGTTAAAATAATAATTGTAAAAAACAGCGATTTTTAGGGTTGTTTCATTAATTATTGTATATATAAAATTAACGATCATTTTGCACTTAAAAAAATAAAAAAGTTGAAAAGTTACAAGTTACTCTAAAATAATTAACTAGTTAAGTTAAAGGTTACTAACTTTTTAACTTAACTTGTAACTTTCCAACTAATTACTCCCCAACCCTGAGCAAAGCAACGTCAATTGTTGCAACAAATACCCTCCTAGTGTATTAATGAATAAATAACTGGCTTTTCGGAACCAAATTGAAAAAGTCCAATTTTTAGAAATTTGCAAACACTTATATGATGATTTCAAAATTCAAAACTCATATATCAACAAAACTATTTATACTCGTATTATTTTCATCCTTGTTTATATCTTATAATTTTCTATTATCTGTTCTAACAAGCACGTACCCCAAACAACTACTTCCACTCACCCAATTGCACACCCCTCGTTACACTCATCATCCAATCCAAGTCATTCGCCTCTTCTAATTCTCGATTCGATCTTCGATCGTCGAGAGCAGGGTGTCGAGCAGACGGGTGCAGCGCGCGAACGCGATCGATCGTCCGCGCTCGGCCGACTCCATAGACTCGGCCGACGGGGGCAACGCCGCCTCTACCACCCGCCTGGAGACCCTCGAGTCGCTGGAGAAGGGCTTCGGCGCGGAGCTGGAGGAGGCCACGGGCTCGCCGCACTCCTACCTCTCGATGCCCTCCTGCAAGCAGTTCCCGAACATGCGCAGCGTCGAGCCGCTCTCCAAGGTTCTGGAGCCCGTGGTTGTGAGTATTCAATCAGCGGTGTCTTTTGCTTCTGGTTGGGATTTTGAAGTATAGTTACTATGGGGTTTGAAGGGATGGGACTATGAAAGGGGTCTGTTGCATCCTGCATTACCGATGCTATGGTGTTTTGTTGAGAAAATGGGTTGTTATTCTCTTTTAACGAATCGTCAGAGTCGTCATTTTTATATGGACAATGACCAAATGAATTTGATATTTCGTTAATATTATCAATAATAGTGCTAAACTGGAGTTTCAGACTGAAATACTGTTGACGGATGAAAATTGTTTAGTTATTGTTTATTAGTAAAGAAATTATAGAAAGATTATAATGATCCAGTATGCGATATAACCCTTTCTCATGGCTTTATTAATTGCGAAAGATCTAGCGGAAGAATCATGTCAAAAGTACTTCCAGTCATTTGAACCTTCGGCTAAATCACAATGAGCATTGTCACAAAAATAACGTAAAGTTTTTACCATCTCGAAACATATATTTTCAAGGTGGTAAACAATGACAGGGGTCACATTTCCTTATTGTATTTATTGTGGTTTAGCCGCAGGTTCAAATATATGGGAGCACTTTTGACATGCTCATCCGGCTAGGCTTTGGAATATTTTCTCGTTATTTCTGAATATAAATCTTAAAACAACGCAAGTTTACTGTTTCATTTAATAATAATTGGAAGATTAAAATGTTGTTTAATATTTCTGAAGAAATTGTGTTGCTATAATTAAGAGACGTTAGAGTCTTACAAATTATGTGTGCTGTTTAGGTATATAAATATTATCAAAATGTTAATAAATTAATTATGTAGGTAAAACACTTGGATTTGGAACTTGACTCTCCTGAAATGAAAATAAAGGATTATGATTTTAAGGGAAACGGCAATCATTATTTTGCCAGAGCATCAAGCGCTACCAAAGATCCAGGAGTTCTAGGTCCTATCGTATGGGACCTCAAAAGGAAAAGAGCTGTAGAAGGTACTTATAATAATATATTTTATGTTGAAATAATGTTTCTGGTTATATCAAATACAATATCAATAAATACAATATTCAAAGAATAAACAAAGTCTGAGTACCAGTTCTATACTTGAATTACGTTTCCTTATCGTATATTAAATTAAATATTTGTAAGAGTTTGAAATTAAATGTATACTGAGAAAATTTTTCAATAAAGATTATAGAGAAATACGGTAAAAATTATTATTATTAATTCTTGAACAGGTATTAAATTATCACACGTGGACCCTGAATATCCGATGCCATGTGGCATCTTATATAACTTATATTTTCATTTAATTAAACTTTTTACCGGGGCTCATTAGTACACCTAATATTAATTACGAGTCTTATACCGAGCTTTAACAGTGTATGGGGTTTTATTTTATTAGAAAAAACTGCCAGTGAACCGAAGTCTCACATTTACTGTGGTTTATCATGATAGACGGTAATTTTCGACGTTAATTTCTCTATAATTCTTATTGGAAAAGTCTTTCTGTATTATCTTGTATCCATAATTAAAATTCAGTTTTATGAATCAACAAGAAAGAAAGTCCAAATAGAAATCGTCAGGTTTAGCTTGGATTTGCTCCAAACTTGATAAAAAATGTTGAGCTAAGCTTCGAAAGTCGCACACGGTAAATGAAATAGTCTCAAGCTTCTTTACAATATAATATTCTTCAAAAAGAAATTTCAACTATGGTTGAAGACTTAAAAATGTCCTTCATCAAGTGTGGTAAAAGTACAAGCAGCATACATTTTTTAAAGACATTTACCATTCGATTTGTCAAAGGATACTCACCCATCTATGATCAAGTCTCCTACAAACCCCATTCAAACCTCTATAATCTCACTCGAGCGAGCACATGAAACCCAAGGTACTCCGACTATGTTTATCTCCCGACTACCCCCGCGAGTGGAATCCGACAGGCCAACGATCCCTGATCAGACGTGACGCATTGCCAGGCGCGGCCGTCGTCGATGCAGCGCTCCCGGCACGGACGGAAGCGGACCTGGAACCCGGACGCGTACCTCACTCGGGAGCGGTCGGCCGAGCGCGGCGCCGGCTCAACGAGCTCCTCGAGGATTCCTTCGGTCTCTTCGGCGCTCGGGAGTCCAAGCCACCACAGTCCCAGTCGCACTCGTACTCACGGTCGCAGCAGCAGCAACGGACGAGCGAGAGGCGAGCAGGTGCGCACGACGGTGGTCAGGGTCCACTTCAGTGGACTGCCGCGGACAATCGAGGAAAATCCGCACACGTGAGGTAAGCGAGGACCGGGGATCGACGAGGGGGGAATTGGAATGTTGAAATAACGTCCTGCTTTGCTAATAAATAAAAAGTAAATAGGTTTTTCGGGGGGAAGTGTGATGGTGTGACCTCGGCGTTCATCCTTGGAATCTGCAGTTAAATTGTCAATAGGGTTTCTCAGCAATCTTTTGCTGGTCTATATCTGCGGAGAAAGAAAATTCCACTGAGACCTGTAATGTTAATGTTCAGTTTCAAGAGTTGACCTAGGTTGGATACCTTACAAACCTAAAATATTCTAATACGTTCACTAAGAGAAGTTTTGTCAAAATGACTATTCTATCCTACAATAATCCTAAAAATGAAACCTATATTATTAAAGTTTGTCTTAATAAACTCTTACAAGGTACTGTTATATTAGCAACTTTCTGATAAAGATGCCGTATGTATTTACACTATAAAAATGACCCAAAAGAAGATCTTTCCGGCTGCTTTTATATTTTTTTGAGTCATTTTTTAAACGGGTAGAATACCTGTAGCACATTTTTGAAGATTTCCATCTGTAAAAATAATAGGAAAATAATTAAAATATAAGTATGAATAGATCCTTAAAGTTGAATACATTTCTTACAAAAATCATCCCTTACAGGGGGAGATATTAGTCTATGAACATATTTTGCTTGGACGTAATCTACAGACTCAAGCGATGCATAGATTTTAGTCATGCTGGTCTTAAATTGTTCCTCTCGTATGTTGTTTTGGACTGAAGCTAGTTGAAGAAATTAATTTTAATTTATTTAAATTTTTTGAAGACCTGAAAGTCAAAATAATTATAATTATTATTCAAATTGTCAGTTTTTCATATTTAGACTAGAATACTTACATGATAATCAATTCTTAGATGTTTCTAAATCGCTTCAGTCCAAAATAGCATCCAAAAGGAACATTTTAAGACCTGTATCATCAAAGTCCATACATCGATTCACTCTGCAGGTGTCGCGCAAGCTCTGAAAACACAGTTATGAAAAAAATGCATTTAAAGTTACAATTCGCTAATGTTACAATTTCTTCAAACATTACATCTTAGTCTATATTATAACATTTTGATCCACTTCAGCAGCTATTCTCAAATACAAAACATGATTTCATAATCTCAATCGTATCAAATAGAAAAATCACACGCTCAGAAGTAAAAATAGTATACATACCAGTAATAGATTTGAATATCTTTCTAGATGTGATCCCTTTGAATCAAACTTATTTTTTCCTTCCTTTGTACGGTATGTTGATTTACTGAAAAAAAATATCACAAAGTAATACATTAAAAATTACATTAGCTACTGATAAAATAAGATGACTTATCTGATTGAATGTATTGTAGTAATCCATTTGGCATTTTTAGAATTTTTTATGATCTTGAATGAACACTTATACTTCTTGACAGCTTTGGAAGTAAACACTCACAATAACATATGATTGGGTTACGCCTTTTCAACGCAGTACAGCGCTGCGATTCGTGCAATGTGATGATCCAGCTAGGGTTAGGTTAGGTAGCGCATGAACCGAGAGCGGTTTATTTAAATAAATAAAATTGATGAATTTATCGCTCAAAAAATTTATCATATTGTGTCGAAGATAGTGCTGCCTACATGTCTTCCTGACGAGCCCGGTAGGCAGTACGGGGCGAAACGCATTTTAATTTTATATTGTTTTAAGAAACCTTATTTTCGCAAATTAAATTTCGTAAATTTTAAATATACTTTGTAATTCCAAACATTTTCCCTCTTATTGATTACATTTACCTTCTCAAAAAGTTCTACTATGGAGATGGATTTTCATCACCTCTCCATTAGATTATAAGAGAAATGTGCTCGTGGAGACCCATAGAGTCAAAATAAATGTAATCTATACTTAATACGAGCGATAAATTCATCAATTTTATTTAATAAAGCTTCCAAACTCCGCAAACAAACTCGAAATCGCCAATTTGTACCAGGTACAAATCTAAAGTTCTCGCGATCGCACACTGCACTTAATATATAATCACCAGCATCACCATCGACTACACTTCCATTCTTCTTTCTCCTGCTGTCATTTCTGGCATATCAAGCACTCGCATACCGGTCCTATGGCTTTAAAAGCTGGAGTTGCTGGTCACTGAGCTCTTTAATTAGTTTAATATGGTATTCTTTGGCGTAGATAGCGTAAGAGCTTTCATCACATAAGTCCCTTTCCACTTCTAATTTTCTCCTTTTCCTTTCTTCTACTTCTTTCTCTTGTAACGCCTTTCGTTTTAGCGAGTACATTATTGGGGAATCCGAAGAAGTATTGTTGTCAACTTCAAGTTTCCTTTCTTCCGGGCGTATGCAAATTCCATCCTGTTGATCCTGTCTTAAATTCGCGGCTCGGCTCCTTGGCACGCTCTCTTTCAGCATCATTTTTTTAAATACATCACTCGCTGCAATTAATTTCTCTCTTCTTCTTTTGTCTTCTTCCGCTCTTGCAGGCGCTTGTGCTCTTGCAGTCGCGCGCACTCTTACATCCACTGGCTCTCGCGTTTGGCGGATCAAATCTTTCCGAATTATTCAAACAATTAAAAATCGGCACGGCTATTTCTTGCTGTCTATGGATGAGTGCGATATATCAAGATTCAGTAAATATATCTTTTAGATTGTATAATTTTATTTCCGTAGTTACAATTGCTGTATGAACCCAATTGTCAACTGAAAACTAAAAGTCTATTGCACTTCTAGTTTCAGAAGCTTGAGACGGTTTAATGTTGTCAATTTTGGTTTCTGCCCGTTTATTCACTATTTTTCTTGATTATTTTAACGGGGTATCTTCCATTACTTTTTGTGTTTCTTTTTCTTGAATTAATGGAAGATTTTATGCTATATAAAAATAAACTGCCGCCACCAACTCATTGTCATTTAACTTCCTCAAACTAAATTAATAGTTCTAATATGAAATTCTTTGTTCCTATAAGTTAATTTTAGAAATATAATAGATACAATTAAATAAATTGTTCCAATATGAATTTATTTATTCAAATACACTTTTATATATAGCGCTACTTCTTTCTTATTAATATTTCAAAAAGGTGTGTTTTTTACGATTGATTGTTGTAAAAAGAGAAAATACAAAAAATTAATAGCATATGATAAAAAATTGCATTATTAATTTCAAAATATCGTAAATAGAAACATCGTTATAAAACAAACACAAATCGAATTTTTTTTTCCGATTACGTTTTTGGTAATTTTAAGCTCTTTCAAATGCATAATCACTAAATCGATGATATTATTTCTAAGGTATTTAAAAAAAATAGAAAAATTAAAACTCAAAAACAAAAAACATGAGCCGGGAAACATTAAATTTAACTTAGATGATTGCTTCTAACAGCAAATTGTAGACGAGATTTTGTCTCATACACTCTTTAACAAAAAATCTACTATATTTATTAGAACAACAGAAACAACTACTCCGCGGGCAAATACCCCTCCCAGCATTGGATTACACTGTTAATTCATAAAATATGTAAATGTAATTAGCATTGAAAATTCAAACATTTTTCGTATTTATCCTGCAAGTTTCTCGTAAACTTGTTAAACGGATAAAAAATGTTACGTATTTAGAGTGTTTCATACACTCTTTAATAAAAAATCTACTATATTCATTTAAACAACAGAAACAACCACTCCGCGGGCAAATAAATACCCCTCCCAGCATCGAATTAAATTATTAATTCATAAAATATGTAGATTTAATTTAACATTAAAAACCCAAACATTTCTTGTATTTATCCTGCAAATTGAAATTTCTTTTTAGCAATAAAGGGAAAACCATTTTTAAGTAGATTTCTGCTAAACCTATTACATCGTAATATTAGTTTTTAACTGTATTTATATGTAAGGCTCATTCTTATAGAGAAGAGTCTACCTCTTCAATTAAATTTAACCGTGGATTACTCGAGATATAGTGCTATACATACACACAGATACGAACACCGAAACACACACACATACACATACGCGCACACTCACACGCATACAGACACAATCACATACACACACATCCATACGGATATTTTCTAAAAATAGTGTATTATGATTCCAAATGATCCAAAACGTATTTCTAACATGTTTGTAAAAAAACTTTTATTTACTATTACAAAGCTTCCTTTAGGAAGCAAACCAATTTCAGCTAGCATAAGTTTTATGATTTTGATACGGTCTTATGTTGTCAATTTTGGTTATGTTCCACTTTTTACTATTTATTTTGATCATTTAAACATTTTAAACGGGGTATATTTCATTATATTTTGTGTTTCATCTTGTTACTTTTACTAGAAGATTTTATGCTACATAAGAAAATCGTTGCCAAGCAATTCATTGGCACTTAGCTTCATCAAACTAAATTAATTGTTCAAATATGATATTCTTTATTCTTATAAGTTAATTTTCAATTGCTATATCCTTTAGAAATATACAGCTTAAAATAAATAAATTGTTCTTATACGAATTTCTTTATTCAAATACACTTTTTTTAAATTGCTCTATTTCTGTCTTATTAATATATCAAAAAAGTGTTTTGTTATTA
Source organism: Gastracanthus pulcherrimus (assembly GCA_949152435.1). NCBI lineage: Eukaryota > Metazoa > Arthropoda > Insecta > Hymenoptera > Pteromalidae > Gastracanthus > Gastracanthus pulcherrimus. Next base: position 175,323,988 of record OX424573.1, on the reverse strand, counting down.
TTGATCGTCGTAAAAAGAGAAAATACAAACAATTATAAGCTTATGATAAAAAATTGCATTATTGATTTAAAAATATCGTAAATAGAAAAATCGTTATAAAACAAAAACGAATAGAAGAATTTTTTTTCTGTTTTCGCTTTCGGTAAATTTAAGCTCTTTCAAATGCATAATCACTAAATAGATGATAAATAGATCTCTAAGGTATTAAAAAACGAAAAACTAAAACTCAAAAACAAAAAAAATTAGACGTGACACGTTAAATTTAACCGTGGATTACTTCAGATATGGTGCTACACATACACACACACATGCACACACGCATACTCGCACTCTCATGAAATAGCAAATAAACATGAAATAGCTCATAAATAACGTAAAAATAATGAGAAATTCTGAAAAAGAGGCCAAAAGAACGTAGAAAGAAAGAGATATGGAAAAGGGTCTCGACTCCTGAATCGGCGGCGGCGGCGGCGGCGAAATATTTTTATATTATAGACAGATAAGCGAAAGTAAACTTATTCATGTAGTAGGATTGCAATGTCCAGCTATCATAACAAAGTGTACGATACATTTTTATTCTTACTTATAATAAAGTATAAACTATAGGAGTTTATAAGATTGATTCAATAGATTTTGATATTCCCTTCCAGTACAATAATACATTACCTTCTAATACAGTTCAGATAGCATTATGTTCTAGCAAGTACATTTCGTTTGCTCTCAATCGCCCGCTTACTCGTACCTTTACCTCGCTCATCTCCCAAATCACCAAACACCACCGATCTTCCACACCCAAGCCTTCGCACCAAATAAACACTCCCTTTGCTTTCAGTCCCGTGGCGTCACCGGGCACGGATCTGCTGACTCGTCCGCGCACCTCGCTGCCCACAGACGCGAGTGCTTCTGCCGTAGGCGGCGTCATTCCCGAGACGGGCAACACCAGCAGGGGCGCGCCCCGCGGCGCCTGGGGCACGCGGCCACTCAGCGCCGGGCCCTTCCATCGGCCCGCACTCCCGGAGGTGGAGGTCGTGAGAGTGCTGGCGGACGGACAGCTCGGGCCCGAGGACCCCGCGGTGCCGCTCATCGCTGCCATCAAGAAGGAGCTCGGGAAATTCACCTACGACTGAGGATGGGGAGTGGAGAGGTTTTGGTGAAGATTCAGGCTTTGGGGGCGATTGGAGTTTGGCTTGGGCAGGCTGTGGTGAACGAGAGGAGGATACGCTTAGGGAAGAGGAATAAATGGATTTAGAGCATGAAAGTGAAATTAATTTGATAGGAATTGTGAGATGATTACTAAAAGACAGAGTTATGGAAAAATCGTTTTGATGTAAGTTTCTTGGTGAACTCGTACATTTGTAATTCGTACTTTTAATGATGTTCTAGTGAATTAGAACAAAACTATGAAACCTGCACTATAATTTACTGGATAAAGTAACGTTAAATTCAATTGAAATTTTGAAATTTTGAAAGGAAGAGAAAGTTATAAAAATCGATTCAAAATAAGTACCTCTACAAACTCGTACTTTTATACTTTTATATTTTCACGAAATTACACATAAATAGCAATTTAATAAAATTTATTAAATTTGCCCTGCTGGTTAGAGTAACAACATTTTTATCAAATTGAAGGTTCTTTCGCGTTCTAAATAATTCTAAATAAGTATCTTCCTCTGTTTGCGAAACTTAATCGAACCTCGTCTAACTATAGTGAAAAGAACTTTCTGTAAACTTTTGCCAATCTTCGGCAGAGTCTTAGTGAAGTTAGACAATGTGCGTAATGTTTTAGTAAGGTTTGACAGAGTTTTACCACTCTTTGGAAAAGTTAGACAAAGTTTTATCAATTTTTGACAAAAATTTATTAACACTAGATATTTCTATTAGGTAATTTCGACAAAGGTAAACAAAAATTAGTAAACTTTAGGAAAGCTAGAAAAAGCTATAAAAATTTTCGAAAAAATCCGAAAAATTTCTCTGGTGTTTTTTCATGATTTTGACAAGTTTTTCTATTCATTCTCTTTTCATTAATACTATTCCCTTTTTCATCGGTTTAATATTGGAAACAATTCAGTTTATTCGATACTACTATTATATGTATATAAAAAAGATTTTGTAAATTAAAAATTTTTTGAGAGTCATTAGCACCTTTCGATGAATGGTCTTATAAAAGTCCTGAATTTGGACATAAATTGATCCTCGCGCATATAGAAATTTAAAAAACTGCTGCCAATTCATTGGTATTTAGCTTCCTCAAACTTTAAAAAATGTTTCAATATGTAATTATTTATTTTATTTAATACTGGGGTAAAAAATAAAAATCATAAATCTATTGCACAAATCTAAAATAAATAATTTCATATTCGAACATTTTCTAAAGTTTGAGGAAGCTAAGTACCAATGAATTGGCAGCAGTTTTTTTAATTTCTGTTTGCGCGAGGATCAATTAATGTCCAAATTCAGGACTTTTATAAGACCATTTATCGAAGAATGCCTATTACTCTCAAAAAAATTTTTAATTATAAAATCTTTTTTTTATACATATAATAGTAGTATCGAATAAATTGAATTGTTATATATATATAGTAATTTAAACTTATGCAAAAATATAGCATAAATTATGAAAAAGTATTGGTGTGTAAAATATTTTTTAATATATGTAATACATACCATTTTCACAAAAAAATTAAGATAAGAAAATATTACGTAACTAAGAAAATCTTAAAAATGTTCATTAAGTGAAATTATTCGAGTTAATTATTCAAAATAGTTTACACAAACTTATTTTAACTGTGAACACAGATCTTAACTCTATTAAATTTTATTCCTAACAAATTATATTGGAACATCAAAAATATATTAATTAACTAAAAGATGCTCTACAGTCTTCTTTAATTTTGAAACTAGTCAATATAAATTTTTTTTGTAACATATTGGAGTAAAAGCATATTTTTGTGATAAAAACCAGAGTATTAAAAAAATATAGTTTTACATACACCTATTAGACAAAATTTATTTTAAAAATTCAAGGAAATTTTTAACTATAAATAATCCTATGCCAAAGAATAGCATTTAAAAAGCCATTAAAAAGTTTTGCATTGGTATCAAGTTACATTATTTTCCAATCGACAGTAATAAATTTTGCAACACTATTCGGGCAACACTATTTTGCAACGCTTCGGGGCAACTATCTAGAACAGTTTTTAATCTGGAACACAAAATCAAAGTTTTTCTAAAACTTAACATAAAAATAATTTAGATGACGTAGGAGTTTTTTAAAATATTGAATAAACATTATATAAAAAATTCCCTACGCCATCTTAGAGGAATGTTATTATGAAGTTACAGTTCAATTTTCAAGTCAATCGGATTAAAAATGAGGACGAAATCCTCCCCGAGATTTTGAATAAGGTTGATTCGAGAGAAACGCATTTGACCGGATTACCGCCCGAGTGGTGTCGCTGCACCTGGTCTCGGCGGCCTGACTTTAAAAGCATTTAGGATTAATTTTGAGACTTGGAACCAGGTACACATCAATTCTAGGAACCTTAAGCAGCATTTAAGCCAAATAAAATATATGTTTTGAAATGGGGCTATTGAAAATGAAGATCTATTTTGAATATAGCCATTTCTTACTAAAAAATAACACATTATGGTGAATAACTTTGAATATAAAGGCTAAAAAATCTGTAAATTGTTATGCCAATTCATATAATCATAAAAAATATTTCATGTAGGCTCCAGATTTTTAAAATTTAATTCAGAGATTTTAGAAATTTCACCAGGGAGCCATCTTAAGCAAAGAATGAAAATTGTTTGCAAAGTTAGACAACGTAGGACAAACAAAGCTTTTCATAAAAATAATTCGATTGACTAGGTTTGTATACGTAATGTATTTCAATACTATCTACCTGGTCAATAAATAAATAAACATTTTTTTAAATCTCTTTTACTAACGTTGTTAAATTTCTCTAAAGATGTCTAGCTTTTTAAAAGTTGTCTATCTTTTATAAAGTTGCCTAACTTTTCTAAAGTTGCGTAACTGTTTTGAAGTTTACCAAACTTTTTCAAACTATGTGTAACTTTACCAAACCAACGACATGAAAAATTTATTACTCAAAATGTTTTTTAAGAAATTTTGCCTAATTTTACTAAAAACATTATCGATGATTGTCAAAACTTCGTGATTCTTCCATTCGCTACAGTTAGGCAAATTTTGGACAAACTACGGCAATGTTTAACATAGTTGGCCACAATTGGCAAAATTTATATTTCCACTATAGTATCTGGCAAATTTTATCAAGTCATGGATTGAAGTGTATTAATCATTTTCATGTTTTTTAATGTACTAACATATAAATATTTTCCTTGTTAGATAATTTGTTTTTTTTTATACTCTGTTTTTCTTCTGAGTTATCCATGATCTGGATAGAAAACTTAAAGTAATTAACCAATAAGTTTGAATTTTTTTAAAAGAGTGGGATTGATAATTGTATAGCTGGCGAAAATTTCTTTATGACGTTATAGTTATATAGTATAGTTCAGATAACTTAAAAAATGTCGCTAAAAGATAAAATTACCAGAGTTTTCGTATAGCTGTATCTTCTTTTATTTTAGATGTATGGCAAAAATTCTAAAAGTTTACAAAGAATGTATGCTATAATTTACTAGAATATGATATAAAAAGTCATAAAAGAACACAATTCATTTATTATAGGCTTAGAATATCAGTAATTTTGATGTAAACGTTTAAAAACGTTTAAATTAAAGTAACTATGTATGGAATTCTTGCTATACAGGGTGCTACTCTACTTAATGCAGTTACTAAATATCGTTCAAAATACAAGAAAAAAAATAATGCTCTAAGTAATGAGCGATGAAGAATTATTAGCAGTTGGAAGTAAGAATTAAGTAGAATGGTCCCGGTATAGTAAAACTAACACGAATGAATTTTACAAATGAACAAAAATACATTTTTCATGTTCTCTAATCTGTTTATACACTATTAAATTTCTGAAAGGAACTTCCAGAAAAAATCCAATTGGGTTTTAACACAAATAATTACGATACGGGTAGAGAATCGAAGCCGATTTTAAATTTTGTTTGCATTTTTTCAAAAAAGCTGAATTCAAGAAAGTTATAGCTTATTTACGTTTCTTTGAATGTCGTCAGACCGTAGTTACTTTAAAGGTGCCGCGTCTACGGTCTGACATCACGAGGATTTTCGAAGCGCTATATCTTCTTTAATTTTGGATATTTTGCAAAAATTCAAACAGTTCACAAATAAAGTATGCTACAATCTATTAAAATATGATATAAAAAAGATCATGTTAAAACCGAATTGTATAATTTATAGGTTATATTCGTCTTTCAAAGAAGTAATTTATTTGTGGAGGCATAAGCTCGCAAAAGCTTTTTAGTGAGATTTAATTTACTTGAGTAGCATTTTATTGAAACTTATTTTAGTATGAATGCAATAATACATTCTACAAGTAGAAAAAATTGAAAAGTTAATGTACAATTTTGATTATTAGTATTTAAATATGAATTTTTTTCTTTTTCTATTATTGTATTTAGAATCAATAATTTAAATTACATATCTAGTGATAAAAGAGTAGAAAGGAGGATGCCCACGAATGCGTAGTGAGTAAGGGGAAACTTTAAAAAGTAAGTGAAGGGAAACTTTAAAAAAGCGAGGCAAATCCGCTAAAATAAGTTAATAAGATCAAAATTTTATCATACAGTAGTTAAAAAATTAAAAAAATTATTTCTTTTTATGTTTTCACTTTATACAGAAGGAAATTTTTGTTTAAATACTTAAGGTTTTACGGATCCTTCATACTCATATGAGTTTCTAAGGTCCTCTATCAATGTTTTACCTGGGGCCGACATTGGCCATCCATGGGCATCCTTTTTTCAAATAATAGTGCAATACAAAATTTTAAAACTACAAAAAGTCCGCTATTAATAATTTAATTTTGGATAAACCGTTGACATTTTATGTAAATATAAGAAATTATTTTTATGGCGAAACTATATTATAAGAATGCTTAAAGTTTATTTATATCTTTAGATAGTCACAATGCAACTGTTTTTTGTTAATGTATTTTTATTAAGTAAACTATGCCATTATTGTAAAACATTCATATGATCGATTTTTTATTGTAACCGCAAAAGTTCCAA